>MU826382.1:505263-634925 GCA_029204205.1 Desmophyllum pertusum | reverse complement strand
CATGACTATTTTTCAGAAATTTAAGAAATTTGCTCATAACTTTGTTAAAACGTGGCGGATTGCTTTGAAACTTTGCCAAAAGTTGCGCCTTTATGTGCTGGATAGATCATCGATGTCGAAGAACGGCGGTGAAATTTGACACTGACAAAAACCGGTACTTTTGGCGCCAAAAAGCATGTGTGCCTTCCAGTGGAAATTCCCACCATTAATCCACACAATAACAAAGGAATAACCTCCGATTCATATCAATGTAATGATAAACTCTATAAATCCACTCGGAATGAGTTGTAAAGTTCCCGAATTTGAAACACGTAATCGTTCGAGTTCGCTTGAGTTTTGATTTCGTAGGCTTTATCCAAATGTACACAAGATATTAGCATTTTCACAGTAGGTTCCGAGCAGAAATAAAGAAAATGGTACCAAAGGCAGTTGAAAATATGTGGCACTGTGAAGAAATAACCTCGACTAATGGTGGGAAATTCAGAAACTCGCAACTGCGTGTAAAGCTCTCTGGCCGCCATTTTGTCACGCGAGGTATACAGCTTGACCAGTTGCCATGGGTGGGAATCAGCCAATTAGCTTTCAGAAAAGCGTTTACAAGGCGAGGGTGCGAAGTAGAAAACATGGCGGACAAAGCTGTTCAAGTCGAAGGAAAAGCGAATTTCAAAAGCCAAAACGCTTGCACTCAGGCTTCCAAAAGACAAAAATTCGGCGGAAATGGTGTGAGAATTCATTTCTTTATGACGGGGATTTTTTATATATTTGAAAAGGTGAAATGCACAAGTAGGGTTGATACAACAACAACCTGCGGTATAGTAGAGACGTCAATAAAATACGGCCTTCCTCTCTTTATCTAAAACCAGTACAAGAATACGCGGGATATGTAAACTAATTTAATAACTATATCTCTTAAGGTTTCATATTACACTAATACATTACAATACGTGCTAGTTTGGGCGCAATTTTTAAATTAGAGTAAACAGCGCGCGGCCATCCTTTGGCGAGATCAAACGTTCGATATACAAGCGAGAAAAGGATTCAAAAGAACTGAGGATCAGTTAGCGGGCAAGGAGCACGATATATCTAAAGAGCATGTCTCTTATCTTTAGCTGTGGGTTTTCACGGGTTATTGTCAAACAAAGTTTCCACAAGCCTGGAAGTACGGACGAAGGAGTCTGATCCTGTTCAGCGATGGCAAAACTACATAGAAATGCTGGATGAATCGGCGCGGCCAGTTTTTACTGTGGACAAGACAGTGTACATGAAAAAAGTCAAGAATTATTTATGACTTATTTCGCAAAATGAACTCCAAGAGCAGGAAATACATATATCGAGTACTTTTCAATGCAAACTGGAAAGATCTACCTGAGGCACAGAAATCAGAACACACCATGTCGCATTGTAATGCCTGTCAAGTACATCATTTTGCCCTACAAACCCTCTTTCCAAACACTGTCAAGTTCAAGCCACAAAAGCTAGTTCAAGAAGCCCTTGCTGGACATGTAAACAATGGAAACAGCAAAGTAAAGCCCACCAAAAAGCAATCAAAACAGCCGTAAAGCACATTTACTCAAAAATTGATGGGCCCTTTCAGAAAGTTTTTAAAGTCAGCTTTGCTGTAGCTCAAACGAAAGTATCTGAGCTCAAGTTACAGCAAAAAAAAGATAAAATTCTCAAAAAAAAGGAACGCCGACAACGAGCACGCCAAGAAAAGGTTAAAGTACAGGAGGCATGTCTAAACATGACACCAACACGATGCTGGGTACGAGGCAGTCCTACAGTCAGAGGGCCAAACAAAGGAAATCCCTGTACTTTGAGACCATGGCGGAGGCAACCACAAGGCTTGAAAAACGGAAGAGGCAGGAGGATCTTGGAGTCAGGAAGAAAAAGCGCCATTCCCCACCACCAAATCAGGTGACTTCGACAAGGAAACGTCCTGAAAGAAGTAACAAACATGAAAGATGGAGACAAGGTGAGTTAACTAATTGTACACATAACACATGTACATTGTATATAAGAAACATCTTTACACTATAATATAATATAATATAATATAATATAATATAATATAATATAATATAATATAATATAATATAATATAATATAATATACATGTAAGTACATGGGCATTGTAGGGGGCTCTATCAAGAAAGTGTGCTGTTATGTTTCTTTCCAATCAATTGTATTGTGTTTATTTCCCAAACAGTCATAATTCTCCAGTGGTTAGTAGTACATGGTTGCATTGCAAGTAGTAAAACTTAAAGAAGACTTTTCCCAGTATTGTGATCCCAAAATTAATCTCATTAAATACACCACATACAATTTGAATTCACATTATCATGTTATGGATTATTTCTAGATTAATTATTCTGACCTTGCAAGAAGGTATGGTCTAGCAGATGTGAGGTTGGGCAACATGGTTGTAAAGGAGTACCTTGGAAACCAAGGGGTAAAATTTGCAGCGCTTCCAGCAGTCAAGTAGGATTACATGTAAGCCAATCCCAAGACGAAGAGTAAACAGAATGATCGGAGGAGACATTACTGTTCCATACCTAGAACAAATAGAGAAATCAAAGAAACTCTTAAGGTAAAACTTGAAATATTGTAGTAGTGTAGCAGTGAGAAAACATTCTGACTAAAACTAACCAGAAATGAAAATCCTCCAAATAATATTTTTTAGATCAATGCAGTCACATCAAATAGTTGTTTTTTGTGATCAACTTCACTTCTTATAACATAAAATTTGTTTTCACAAGACAGTGTAGATTACATAATATCCCTATACTGGTAGCTAAAGTACAATAATTATGTTCTTCAGTAGTTCATGTACAAACAGTAACTGCCACAAACATAAATTATCCCTACCACATGAATATTAATAATTAATTATAATTACAGTTTCATTGAAAAATAAGGCATGCTCTGGATCTGGCTAGTTATGATGATACATCTGTAAGTGGTGTATAATGTATCATACATTCCTGGCCCATTTTTGTTAGGCCGCAAAATAAAAACAGTCACTACATTTTATGTATGGTCTATACTAAGCAAATTAAGCATGGAGCCAATCTACATTTTCCTTATTTACACTGTAGGATAAACTTGATGCAGGAGAATTTACAATTGGTGAACTGGTGGTTTCCCAAGAGGTACAAAAGCTGGTATAAAGAGTGATGGTACCCTTCATCAGGTTGAATTTACTGTTTCCGCAAGAAAAATACCACTCTCTGAAATCAGGAAGAGAGAGCTTCACAGGTGTGAGCAACTGAATATAGTACGTAGTTATTCAGATGCTCACTATGATGGAATGTCAGATGAGGATGTCAAGAAATGCCTAACAAAGATTGGAGAATGTAGCAGGAATGTACAGGAGGATTTCAATCCAAGAGAAAGGAAGGAACTTCTCATGAAGTTGAAAGAACCAGACACCTGATGGTCTGGGGAGATAATTCTACCATTCTGAATCATGGTCACATCTTGTATCTTGTCCCAGTGTTTATATGATCCAGCCTTCTTTTACACACCTGAAGAGATGAAGATCAGAGGGTATGGAGATGTTGATGTACCAGCAATTGTCGAAAGGCCTCATCTCTACATTCTTGGAAGGTGTGGCTCGAAAGAAGTTGAGCAGCTGGCTTATGTCGAGACCAGACAAGAATGCCTTGATTCCCTTCCTCACCAAATAGAAACAAGTGATGGAGTGAAAGTAAATGATGTAATGCGTTTCTTCCATGGAGATGGCCCTTGAGCGGCAGTTTGAGAGTGGAGAGCAGAGAGGAGGAATGCTGGTTGCAGTGCATGTAGTGGAGATTCACGAAGATATCGTGACCTCACCTACAGTTTTCGACGCCCCCAACTATCGTTAGCTGATCGCCAACGCCATAGTACTGGCAGGGCCTGCAGGAAGGGCAAAAAGAAATGGTGGTATCAAAACCTTCAAAGATATGCCAGTTGCTGAACTGCGAAATGAATGTAGAGCTCGGGGCTTGTGTGATGAAGGCTACAAGAAGGATCTCCAAATCACACTAAAAAGAACATCTTGGTGGTATACAGAGGGTACCAGCCATGATGAGCAATGATCAAGGAAGAAGCATAGAAGATCTCCATTTAGGTAACTATGTTATTAACTGCCCTGCACTACATAATTTTATTATCCAACTTCAAGGTCAGTAGAGTACAAAATAATTTGCAAATCATAAATGGAAAACCATTTGGACAGTCTGAAGGTAGTTGGATAATAACCCTCTTATTAGGCAGTTAAGTGTGTAGTATCGCTGTATATTTTTACTCATTGTTTGTATTTTGACTCACACAACTCATAAAAGCACAAATAAAGTAAAAATACACAGCAATAATACACATAATTATTATTGCTAAGAAATGCAACAATGTAAATGCAGGTTTGATATTTCTGGCATGGATGTACAGCCCCACCTCACAACAATAATTTCACTCTGCAATCCCCCTAGTTTTTATAATTACACTAGTATAACTTATATATCTTGCTTTCTTTACATAGGGCTGTACGAAGTCCTTCCCACCGAGCCATTGCATGATGTCAAGGAAAATATTTCCAACATCATAACTGAAATTGCTGCCCACCTCTCAGATGATGAAAAAAAGTTGTGTGAGGAGACACTGAGCTTAGTGTTTGGCACAAAAGACCAGAAGCGTGGTTCAGATTATCGCGAAATCTGCATTGTGCTTGCAAAACAGTTGAGAGGTGAGTAATGTTTCTGTTATAAAACAACTAATAATAATATTCTTTTTCAAAGTGTTTATAATGCTTATTTATCCTTTTGTACAGGTTTTGTCAGTGAGAAGGTGCAGCTGTTGTTAGACACCATGACAGAAATCACCCGCATTTTGTATGCCAAGATACAGGAGCGATGCCAAAAAAAGTGTGTTGAGGCTTCACAACCAAACCTTTCTTCATGCTATTGCATGTCAGGAGGTTATTGGAAAGCCCATAATACTTACAGAGAAAAATTCTATGGCCGTTACCTGCACTCACTGGTATGCCATGCACCTATCCAACATCGTATCATCTGCTTAAGGTCAACCAACACTGAACAACAAGAGCGCCATTTCAACACTTTTTCAAGTGTATCCTTAGCCACATCAAGCAGACGACCTGGAGAGATCATCACACCTGGTATGATCAGAATGCAGGCAGAAATTAAGCAAGGAGAAGTTACCAAACGAAGTTCCCTTCAAGAGCAAGAATCACGACTGGGAAAATTATCCAAATGCTTGCCTAAAGCTGAAAATAGCATAATCCCACACAGAATAATCCTCAAGTACCAGAGTGCTTATCAGGCACACCTTGAGCGCATTTCAGATTTTCTTCTTTGTGGTGAGGGAGTTTGGTGGAGGCACATCGTTAGTGGAGTTGAATTCTTTGATGTCTCTACACCCAATGAAGCTCAAATTGAAGCTGACGGTCCACCTTTACATCATTTCCGCTCTCACACATTAAAGTCAGAAGACAAATACCTGCAAGACAACTGGAAGAAATGTGTGGCGTCAGCTGGTCTTCGAATACCTCACCAAGCCATCAGAGTGTTTGATGAAAGGGGTGACCTTGACCACATCATTAATACTGGCTTCCTACAGGATGATGATGATGATGATGACGATGATGCTGAAGGTGATGCAGAAGGTGATGCAGACTCACTGTGTAATGGCAATGATGACTTTGAAGGCAGAAGTCAAGCAGAAGAAGACAGCAGACTAATGGATCATGACAGTGAAGATGATAATGATGAAACAGACGAAGAAGAGGAAAATGTTATTGCTGTTGTACAAGTGGGGGAAGGATCTTCTGGGCCAGGATGATCAAACAGAAGCGTTGGCAGAGCTAGAGAAAGAGGAAGAGCTAGAGAAAGAGGAAGAGCTAGAGAAGGAGGAAACTGGAGCAATATGTATTCCAACACAAACACAAAGAGCCATCAACACCTGAAGCCAAGAGACCAGCCACTGCATCAATGCGAACAATCCATCCACATCCTCCTTATCCTCGACATTGGCTAAAAATGTATCAAAAATAATTGGCGAGACTGAAGATGTTAAAAAACTTGACAGGTCCAGACACAATCTGCGGAAAAAACCCAACAGTAAGGCTCTGCAGGAAGAATATAAAATTCAACTGGCCCATGTGCAGACACAAGTCCTCGGAAAACACTCTCAAGTAGCAAAAAGCTTCAAAGAATGGGAAACATTATTCACATCCAGAAATGACTGCTTAGAACCAACTCTGGCTGACATTGAGAAAGATGAGAGAGGATACAACTTATACAAAACACTGCGACTGTGTAGGCAATTGTTAAAGCAT
This sequence comes from Desmophyllum pertusum, assembly GCA_029204205.1. Lineage (NCBI taxonomy): Eukaryota > Metazoa > Cnidaria > Anthozoa > Scleractinia > Caryophylliidae > Desmophyllum > Desmophyllum pertusum. The sequence continues at coordinate 628,591 of MU826382.1, read as the reverse complement.
TGGAACATTACTGTACATTTATAAACATTTATTGTAATATGCCTGTCTCTGTGAGTAGGGAATATTCATGAAGTAAATCCTACATTGTGATTGGATACCCAAGCAGGCAAGATGGGCCTATATTTTGCCTGCTCGGGATTTCTCGCAATAATTCATGACTTTATTGTGCAGTCAAGATGGCAGTATATTGACCTTGTTCAATTAATGCTCAATAGAAGAACTTTGTCAATGTCCCGCTATCTTGTCCTCACAATAATTTGGTCAATAACTCATATATCATACAACTGTATCTCCCCAAAATCTGTCAATTAAGTTCCCCCCCCCCCCTGAATATTAAAGGGCCGCTTCGGGTTAAAATTGTTTTTCAGGTTAGGCCGTTTCTACGAATGTATATATAATATAAAAGACACTGCCCCTTTAGTACAGAAAGGATGGCTGTGTATGTATTTAATAATTATTATTGTTCCACATTTTATAGCTACTGATGTTATATAAGCTTACATAGCATCTTATATAAATATTGCCATAGTTTAATATATTTTTTATAATTGCTCCGAATTTATATATTAAGCTTAAGCCTTATTGATGGTTTTATGTTGAAAAGAAGTCACCTTCGTATGGTGTCTTGAATGCTTTTGGGGTCTTTTCCCTTCTCTGTAACATAATATTAAGCTTATATATTTTTGAAACCGGGTTTATAAAAATTAATGTGAATAAATGACTCACTTACCACTCATTATAAAGCTTATTCTTCGCATACTGAATCTTCTTTATCCCCATATAGTTCGATCCAAAAGGTCGAGATAAACAGCAGACTAGTAATAATAGTAGGAAAAAACACGTTTCCTAGTTTTGAAGACTGTTTTCGACAGAAACCTTCTGGTTCGATCCCAAAATAGAGCTTGTAACCCGAACACTTGAACGCTCATCTCTATAGCAACCACTGCAATTCGTCGTAAAGAGGATGCGCTGTTAACGTTTACCGCTGACGAAAGGAGAAATTGAGTCGGGTCATGAAACGTCATGAATCGAAACAATGGTTTCCGCCTTCCCGCCAAATTTCAAGAGGCTAAAATTTATCCCCGAAGAACATGGAGGCTGTCACTACGAACGAATCGAGCCCTTTTCGGTGGCGAGAAAATAATCTTGCTGAGCGGCGACGCATGAGAAATGACAGGAAGAAGCGTAAGCGGCTTCAGCGAACAAAATGTAAAGAAGATGAAGCATTGAATGCAGTGTCTGTGCGCATACAAAAGGAAGCCATTCAAAAGGATCGATTCCTTGCTCTTGCAAGGAAATATTACTTGAAGTGGCGACAAGTAAACGAAGCGCACAAAAAACTTCAGTCCAAGGCAAATAACCTATCCATGAGTTCTAGATTTGGAACTAACCCCAGGGTGAGTGATGCTTCTGAAGTACAAATTTATGACACATTTCCTCTCTTTATTAACTTATATTTATTCTTTATTTTTATTTTTTATTGTTTTGGGATGGTACATTTTAAGAATAACAAGCTAATGAACTGAAAAGTCTGGTTATGAGTATTATAATAATAATCACTTGTTTTCAATAAATGAAGGATAAGGAAAATGACTGTAAATAAATTATGAAACATATTATATTCTTCAAGAAGAAAATGGGGTTTAGATTATAAGCTACCATCTATGACCTTCAGATCAACCTCAATAATACTAGACGTTCCACTAATCGAACCATTCCGTAATTGAACTAATAAACGAGGTGTCCATATCAAGTGGGTGCTCGTAAAGTGGGATTGAACTGCATTTTAATTTTTTATTATTATTATTTTAGCTTTTTCACTTCTTTAAAAAAATAATTCCATGTTCAATTTAACTTTATTTCAGCTTTTTTTTGCCACAAAGTACAATTTCTGACAAAAACATACCAGAAATTTCCAGGTGTCAACCTAATGGCTCCAAAAGACAAAGACGGCAAAGACACGACAGTGCATCTTGGTCCTGGTGTATTTGGAAAGTTGTGAAAAAATGTTTTACAAGGGAATACCAGTTGCTATAAAATTGTATCAATAACCTTTCTTCTATCCAGGATATCAGACGCGAAGCAGATGTGATGGCACGATGCTCCCATCCATCTATTCCTCACATCTTTGGTGTCAATCTGACACAAAAACCCTATTTTCTAGTTTCCTATTTCTATGGTATTAACAACTGCACTAAGTCTTGCACTTTGTACCACGCACTACGCAGTCCTACCATAACCCTCACAAAGTATTGTGCAGGAAAGATTATGCTTGAACTTTGCCAAGCCCTACAGCATCTTCACTTGAAACAACTTCTACATCGCGATATCAAAAGTGGACAATATTCTGCTGACAACTCTGCATACTGGATTCCATCCCATGCTCATTGATTTTGGCAAGTCCATTGAAGTTTCTGAGGCTATTTCCAAAAAGAAGTGTCTAAGTGCACTGAACAGGATGACTACCGTAAAAAGTACCGACACATTGCTCCAGAAATTATTCTTGGCCAGCCACCATCATTTGCTTCAGATTTATTTTCATTTGGTGTAGTCATGGCTGATGTCAGTGGTAACATTCCTTTTGAACTTTGTTTTTTTGAAGGACAAAGGAAATGCTTAGAAGAAGATCCCAAATTAAGATGTTCTGTTTCTTACCTTCTTAATCAGCTCGAAACAAATGCATCCCTTTGCAACAAATGAATGCGTTTTTCCATACAATACTAATCCAATACTGCCACAGCTTTCTATAAGCAGCATAGTTTATCTACCTATTTCTTTGTGTCCATTTGGTGCATACACTGTATATAAGGCCTCTTAGTTTAGTGGGCACACAATTCAAATGTGGCAAAGTGACAGGCAGTTTCAGTCTGTCATTGAATTCACTACTGGGTTTTCAAAAATGCACTCATTTTTAGGAAACTCACTGCAAAGATGAAGTCATCTTTTGGCAGCCAGTGAAAACAATAACAGCTGCAAAGTGCTTATCATTTTTGATAACTGCTTGGATAAATTATGTACAACCACTACATGCATCTTATATCTTATTACACAATGTACATGAGCATGGCACTGCCAAAATGAATTGCTTTTTAAAGCTAACAACAGTTTTGAATTATGTAACTAAAATAAAAACTGATTTGTTCAGTGACTGTTTGGACCTTTGTCCAACAGCCCTTTGTGTGTTCATGTTGAATATACAGTAAGACCTGCAAGCCATTCTTTACATGACACTTCAGTAGAGGTTTCTTAATAGCAACCTTCATCCATGGTGATTACCCCACTGCAAAAATATAATCTTGTAATCTATATAATGCTACAGTGTAATCAGTCTACATGTCAGTTCTTTCCTTTAAAATTGGAGGTTGTGTCCTGTGTGCTCACAATAATTCTGAAATAGGACAGTTTTCACATCTATGTTCAGGAGAATTAGCCTTTTCCGCTCACTGAAAACAAGACCAACAAAAATGTTACAGTGTACAGGCCGCAAAGATAAATTATGAAAACCAACCGCATTGTATTGCTGTAAGTCAACAAATTATGTTATTCTGCAGCAGCATAACATAATCAAAAACTATAACAAAATTCTTGAATCTGATTGGTTATCAGCAGGCCCGATTGGAGCACTAATAGGACAGTGTATGCGTCATGCTTGTAATGAAAAATTATTGGACAATGCAATTGGACAGTACACATTTGCGTGTGCTGTCCCTTGCTCTTGCATGCATCTCGGTCAAAAACAAACTTGATTGTTTATGTTTTTATTCACCAAAACGTTTAAACGTTTTTACCTCGAATTTTGTAATAGTTATGATTAATTGGTAATAGGACTGAGTGGAGTCCAATTATGTCTGTAATCATACTCGTGATTGGACAAATCAGACTCCTGCTATGCAGTCGTCCGATTTTGTTCGTCACTCGTATGATTACAGACCGAATTGGACTCCACTCAGTCCTATTACCATTATTTATTATATGACTGAGAAAATTACTTCATTATGATTGGTAAATTTATCATTTATTTATAATTTGCACTATGTACAATGCAAATTAATGCGCACATGTTCATAGTTTTCTCAGTCATATAATAAATGAGCAATATATTAAGGATTTACGACAGCTACTTTGTGATATTTGACAATTCTTTCAAATTGCACTCACCTAAAGGCTTGTGCAATTTTGAGAGAATTTTCAAATATCACTGTAGTGTAAATCCTTAATTGCACTCGCATTCATACGATTGATTACCAATACTAATTTTAATTAATTTTGAAGGTGAAATAGTGTGTTGGACTAAGGCACTCTAACTCAAATCTGTGCAGTATAAGTCAAAGTAATATCGCATAGCCTACAAAAAAAATAATTTGAAGCAATACTAAGGCTTTGACTGTAAGCTTCATCAACTCAATTTTTCTTCCTGATCACCAACAAACAGTGAAAAATGATGACCCACACATGTCTTATCTTGTTATCAATACATGTATGTAAATATCAAATTAGATTCAATAGAAATACACCATATACTGTAAGCTTAACTTATATAAACTTACCAAGAGAACTGCAGTCGTGTATGCACTAAACATAAAAAAAATCATGAAATGTTGATTTCATTCAGTGATAGATTTGTGGAGCTCTAAAACAATTAAGTTGGGGAAGAAAATGTGCAGTTTCAAAGAGGATTGAACACAAACATGGCGTAGGAAATTCGTGAGCGCATCATGCATATAAGCTTACAGTTCACCAACAATTTACCGTTTGAAAGAAGCGATCATATTTAAGTCTGTCTAAAAATTTGGTCGACAGATTCGATTGCATTAAGGTTCAATAAGCTTCAGCTTTAAATTATAAAATGCAGCAATGTAAACACAACCGTCAAGCAAATTCGCCTTTACTCGCAAACAGAAAGGGCGAGAACTAGCAGCTATAGAAGCTGGGAAATATATTCAACTTACCTCGGGAAACCAGCCAGTGTTTCGAAGCAAAAACATGAGTTTCGACATCAAACAGATCAGACACGAAGAGCGTGGAGTCCGTGGCGTGCAGTTCACGCGACCCGCTGGATACGAGGTCATTCGATACCAAAATAGCGACGTTGCCATGCAACCGTTGGGCGTTAATTTTATGCAAAAAGCTTCTGGAACCAGGCCTTAATCTACTTGAGTTGTCTGGTTTACATTGGAGCCGTGAGGGATAGCGGAATCGAAATGGCCGCGCAGGCATTATGGTGTCCAGATGAAGACTCTTTTGCGGCTGCTAGTTTCAGAAATGAATCTATGTACGGTTTCGCAGTTGTGATCGCAACACCAAATTAACTCAGTTTTAATTCGGCAGGGATATTTTGCAGGTTGCAGGTTGCAGGTTGCAGGTCAACTGCTAACCCAAACCCCAACAATTAAGCTAACCAAACCAAGCTAGCCTTCAGTTAGAATTAGGCTAACCTTCAGTTGGGCTAATTTAAGCTAATTGGGCTAACCGTGACGCCATTCTCTACCTAACCGCGTGTGTAATGTTTCTAAAAGTAGTCTCAACCTGCAACCTACAACCTGCAAAATATACCTGCCCGTTTTAATTTGTATACACCTGAACGAACTACTGTATACAGTTGCCTCTCTACAATGGCCACCTTGGGGCAGAATTAACTGGCCGTTGTAGAAAGGTGGCCGTTACATTGTAGAGAGGTTTCAATAAGAGTACTGAAAGTGTATGGATATGTCGACGCACGGCCGGGATGGAATCCCCTAGCCGTTGCAGAGAGGCCAGAGCTGCACGTGGTGTCCGTTAGTGGAGTTTCCACTGTACTACTGTAAAATTGTTCAACATTTTTAATTTGAAAATCATCTCATAAACAGGTATAGTTCCTTGCCATTCTGGCGTCCTTAAATTACTAGGCCGCATGATCCTTTTACACAATTTCCAATGTTTTTCCTGCGACGAAAATCGAGACGGAACTGATTGGACGTCTACACGGAGGCTACTATTTTGATCAATACACAGTCCTATATATAGCGACCGCTTCTAGTACTTAGATTGTTAGTAAATTTTATAAATAATTATTTAGATTAAAATTGTGGGGTGTTTGTGAAGGGAATATTACTTTGTTCATTATATCTTTGACAAAGGCCTTGACGTGCACCTGACAGGCCACCGCATATATGAAGCGTTCTATGTAAGTCTTCAGTAGCTTTTTTCTCTCTTTCATTTAAATTATTTCGCTTCTTCTCACGCAATCCTAAAGAAAACTTCTGCAGGGAGAATCGTTTAAGTATTTAAGCAAGAGAATGACGACAGATACTTCTAAAGTGGTTGAACGTTCCATAAAATCGTAACCGAGTCAGAAAAACGTTCAAACACGTTTCGTGTCACAGCTATAGCTACAGCAACATAAAACAGCGTACAAAATGAAAGACAATGCCGTGAACACGCAATGCAGATTGTTTGTAAACGCAACCAACGATTGCTAATTTTCTAAGAGAAGTGCAAATTTTAAAATTAACTAATTTCAAAATGGATTAAACACAATAATGAGTCGTATTGCTAAGTGACAGGGTTGCAGTCATGGGGCAATTCAGCTAAAACTCTAACAACGGACAAAACACCAGCCCTACAGCTGGCCCTACGGCCGAAAAGTGTCGTCCTTTTAGCGTTTCGCCGGATGATGATATTGGCGTAAATTATTCCGTCTGGACAGCAATTAAATAACAACTCTCTAGGGAAGGAAGGATTGATCAAAAGGACTCATTTTTACACTGATCATTATTTGCCTGCAGGCTTTATTCGTTTGTGTCGCTTAACCCACTTTTGTCATGATCAATTAATTACTAGCGGCATAAATGACCGATATAGCGTACCCCTTTATACAACAACAACAACAACAACAACAACAACTTTATTCAATTTTATAGATATAATTTACATGAGTGCTTGCTCCCGCTACTAGTTACAAGACTAATCGAGGCGGGAGCAATATATCAAGAAATATACATACAGTGGAACCCTGTTAATACGGACACCCTCGGGCCAAAAAAAGGTGGCTGTAATAATGGGGTGGCCGTAATACGGGGTAATTGTGGGGTCATTGTAAATGTACAACAAAAGCGACTGAACGAGCACTAAAGGCAGCCTGAACCAATTTACAGGAAGATCCGAAAACAGACAAAAATTCTTCAAAACAATGAAAACCTGCTTATGAAAACCTGCTCATATACGGAGTCATTGTGTCAATGACTTGCAATATTCAATCCATCGCCGAGTTTGTGGCCGTATTGCGGGATAAAATTACAAAGAAAATAGGCGCATGGGGATCGCAAAATCTGGCCGTTGGCCCTATTACGAGGTGGCCGTATTAAAGGGGTTATACAATAGATTAAGTGCGATTTCGCCGGGCCAAAAAGAACTGGCCGTAATAACGGGGTGGCCGTAAGGCGGGTTCCACTGTACATACTTGAAATAAGAGGTCTATAAAAATGGCAGCCTAAGGCTGATGTGGACCTTTAAACTTAATTACAAATAAATAATATATAATAAATAAATACATAATAACGAAGTCCCCGCTATAACGAAAGATATTCTTCAGCCCGCCAGGCCAAAGTTACAGTAAAATATATGGAATAGAACCCCGATATAACGAGCCCCCGTTATAACGACGAACCCACTTTTCACTTAATAAGAAAACTCCAATGTATAGTACACTTGATGAATAGCCCACTTTTAGGTGTATAGTCCACTTAGCTTTTGGCTAGATAGTACACTTTCGGGTGTATATCACATAGTTGGCTGGTCTTGGCCGAATGATACGAACAACGTAATCAGAACTTCGCCAGAAGACACCCACATCACGACATACCACCCATCATTGCGTAACCTATATTGATGCTAAACTGGGATTTAATACAAAATAAGCCTTTGCTGATCACCGTGCTCTTCAAGAATCCACCTTCAGAAATTTTTGTCTGTAACTTAGACTCAATTTAATTAAGTAGTTAGAATCAGTTGCCGCTTGTTTGCTCTTGGGGAATGCAGAATGTGCTTACTTAAACTCTATTTAAGTAGTTAGAATCAGTTTCCGCTTGTTTGCTCTTGGAAAATGCAGAATGTGCTTGCTTAGACTCTATTTAAGTAGTTAGAATCAGTTGCCGCTTGTTTTTTGCTCTTGGGGAACGCAGAATATGCTTACTTAGACTCTATTTAAGTAGTTAGAATCAGTTGCCGCTTGTTTTTTGCTCTTGAGGAATGCAGAATATGCTTGCTCTTCGTTCCCATATTCTTGCTCGCACCACGCTTTCTTTGCTCCTCGTGGGAACTGCTGCGTTGGGGGCTGTGGGGTGATACTGATCACAGCCTGTTTCTTTCTGCCTCTGCGTCGTTGTCGCTTTCCATCTGGTTTTTCGATGTCCTTGGCTTCTACCTTTGCAGTTGTCTTGCTTTTCATCTTTTTATCCACCACTTGGTTTGCTTTTTCTTGGAAGGGGGTCTCTCCGCAAGGATCCTTAAAGAACTGCTTCAAAGCCGAGAAGAACCGCTTGGTTCTCAGAGCATAGACGAATGGGTTTGATGCGCTGGAGATGAATGGGCAGAAAACGGCAAAGAATTGGAACCAAACGTTGCCATGATGCTTGCTCAGCATGGTAAAGGCGACGGTGGGAATGTGGCAGACGAGGAATGCTGCAACTGTGATTACCACGGTTTTTGTTGCACGGATATCTGTCCTCAGCCTGGCTTCAGCCTGGAGTTGAGATAGATTTAGCTTTGCTCTCTGTAAAGAAATCAGATAAACTGATACTTATCAGTTATGAGCGCTCAATATTAATATTACATGGGATTACCATGCATGATTTGCATGCATGAAAATGAACTTACTCGCTTTGTTACATAAATGCAAACACAATCGGAAGAACAAGTACCAGTTGAAAGCGAAACCCCGCCCTAAGCCGCATATCAGTTGCTGGTGCGATTGCTTTCGGAGTACTCGTGAGTGCTCGCGCTAGTTCTTGCTTGGATGAAATGATTCGGAAACTCTTCGATAGCTTCCACGAAGATTTGCTAAAACCGGCACTTTGTACATTTCACTTAAACAAAAACAGACACAAAAATAACAACCAATCAGGATCAGCAGATGCAAAACCAAAACCAATCGCGACCGGTTTCCTGCGTTTTTCCGCGCTTGGCACCGGCTACGTGTGTTTGCTTCGAGTTCTCATTGGTTCATTGTGCTGCTTACGTTTCTGATTGACTAGCCACATTGCAAATGCCTTGGTTTTAGCTTAATGCGACTCAATTAAAAACCGCTCTAAGCTTTAATGAGAATACTGATGAATGGGATACTCTGTAAGTTTCAAAGAAGAATAAAGTAGTTGAAACATGGGCTGAACAAACTTCATTTGTCACCTCACTTAATGTCTGCCCATTCTTTTTAGCCCCTATGGTTATTTTGGGCAGGCCGTACCCTCTACTTTTATAAAATATAAATTGTAATTATTCCTGTCCTTTCTGGGTACAAATAAATGGTTGTTGTTGTTGTTGTTGTTGTTGTTGTTGTTGTTGTTGCTACAATAGTTCAAGGTGTTACATAAGTTGAAAACAACAGCAAAGAAAAGGAACTAGAAAAAACACTTGTTCTAGATGTATTAAGGCCAATTTAGACCGTACGATTTTGTCGCATGCGACTTTTGTAGCGCGCGCTACTCGCGTCATGTAAAAATCGTATACGACTTTCATATTTTAACATTGTTTGAAGCTACGACATGTCGTAGGGTTTTAAAACATGTTTCAAAATCCTACGACATTTTTCGTGTCGTACACGATAATCGTAGGTTTGATTTACACAACAAAATTCGTGTCGTAGGCTTGCCGTAAGCATGTCGCATGCGACAAAATCGTACCGTCTAAATCGGCCTTAAATTACATAACTTCCATTTTGTCACGTGTTTAGTAGGAGAACAGCTTTCAGTGTAGTTTAGACTAAAACTCAAAGTAGTTGAAAATTGTTATGTAACTAGAACACGTCACGTCACTGTGTTGCATAAGTTCGACTTTGTCACGTGTTTTGCAGAAGAACAGCTTTTACATTGTAGTTTGACCAATCATGTAATAATAATCGAATATTTATGCGGGATAACCCTTCTCGACCACAGCACTGTTATCAACGGGGTCCTGCTAACTATTAATAAATAAAAATTAATTAATATATACATAAGTTACAAAATTAAAAAAAAATCTACAATAGAAACCATACAAATAAAAATCGTCCAACAATTAATGTTTCTCAAACTTAAAGCAGCGAATTAAAAATCGATGCACCAAAAAAAAAAAAATTTCGGCGCGCGAAATCAAGTTTGACCTTGGGGAGTTTTGCTGATTTCCTGTTGTTTCTAGTGTTTGCGGCGTTATGATTTAATCGTTCGAAGTAATTTTTAAACGAAAAACACACAAATCCATGAAGACAGTCAAATACAAGAGAGCACGCTTTTGGCGGAAAGAAGAGAGACCCTGGGAACGAGGCTGGAGAGCACGCTCTCTTTTAGCCTGAGATCAGGCTCCTGAAGAAAATTTGCGAGCGAAGCGAGCCGAGTCGCTGCCTGGGGCGAGAACGACTCGGATCGCTTCGGTCGCAAATTTTCTTCAGGAGCCTGATCTCAGGCAAGCTCTCTTTTGTAAGAAGTTGTTAATTGATAAAATTCGAAGATCACAGTGGCTAAAAATACTGATTACGTAACTAGACGAAGTAGAACACCTTCAGTAACACTTGTTTAAAGGCTGGAACGCGAGTTAGCGCGTGAGTAGAAATCTTCTGTGAGTTCATATTCTCCTTTTTAACTTCGCAAATTTTGCATTATATTTTCTATCTATTTTTTAAACAGTTAACTATAGTTTTCTTTAGATTTTGACCTCATTGTTAACTCGATTGTCTAGTCTCGAGCAAGGCTTTTTTGAAGTGAACTATATATTTTATGTTTTTAACGAGTTCCCAATAGAAACTTGTAGCTCTCTGTTAAACTGTGATGATTAGCACACCACATATGACCATCCATCATATCATTGTCGTATCACTTTACCATTGATAAACGTTTCATTAAAAAAAAATCGCCGACATGGTGTATATACTTTTTGAAAGACTAAGATTAATTTATTCCGAACTCTTAAAACTACGAAGACTCACAAATCTAGTTCCGTGGACCTCGTATACTGAATTCTTCACGCATTTTTATCAAAATCTGGTATTTTTGGTTAGGCTATTGGAAAAATTTTGAAGGTAAAAAAAAATCTCCAAGAATGGTAAATTTATTACAACAACAAAAAGTGACGATTTTTTTTTTTTTAAATTATTAAAAAAATAAAAATAAAAATAAAAAGTGAATGTGAAATAAACAAGCCATATATACCTGCGTTTTCTTTTGGCGAATGGCGAAAGTCGTCATGATTCCCAGGCCCACAGCGCTGAGTATGAAGAAAGTCACGGTGAAGGTAATATACGGTTCCCTTGCCTGGTAAATCAACCAACGGTATTCCAGATGAGAGCTATCGTCTGTTAGCTCAACGTCGAGAGCTGGTTGGATGGTTAAAACCACCGAGAAGGAGCTGAAGAGCCAGATAAGTGCAGCGCTCACAACCGCTTTCTTCTTGGTCTTCCAGACATGATACCTGAAATCCATGTACACCGCCAGGAACCTATCCAACAGCATTGCAAACATGGAGGCCAGATTGAGGATGGCGAATCCATACTGCAGGAAGCATGCTGCAAGTGCTAATGTTTCCTCGTCAAACTCATCAGCTTCCAAGACGTAGCAGCTCAGGAATAGTGGCATATTGACAAGTGCACATAGAAAGTCCACCAAAACCAAGTTGGCGAGAAGGATGTTTGGGAAGGTACGGAGCGCCTTAAAACGAGCCAAAATGGTAAGAACAGAGCCATTACCAGCTAGGGAGGCTAGTATGACGCTTACCACAAGACTGGACATAGCTGATTTGGTAGAAATGGGCTTGGATTGAAACATGTTGCTGGCCGCTCGTTTGGCTCAGTTGCATGGTTATGCTGGAAAACGCTCCCATCTATTATGGGATATATTTTGGCAGGGCTACTGAGTGGGTGTATCCGATATACACACGTGCGTGGTGACGCATTCGTTTGGCTAAGTTGTAGGATCGATGCAATGACAAAAAAAAAAACGCGTCCATCCATCTGTCGGGTAACATGCATCCGGTATATGTACGTGCGTGGTGGCGCATTCATTTGGCTAAGTTGTTTATACAATGACCAGGAAAACGCTTCCATCTGCTGGGTAACATGGAATATGTTTTGGCAAGGCTATGCGTGGGTACATCCGATATACGCACGTGCGTGGATGGAGCATTCGTTTTGCTAAGTTGTTTATGCAATGACCAGGAAAACGCTTCCATCGAATGTTTGATATTATCTTCTCAATCGAAACAAAGGAGTAAACCGAGAAATAAAATCGTAAAAAATCTCTGCTAATTAACTTTACGAATTATTAATGAGTTACGCGTGGGTCTCTATTCTGATAAATTATGGCAAGACAATGAAGATACACGAATAAATTTATTTTGTTATCTATTATTTTCTACATTATTCTAATGTTTGATTATCTGTCCTTGAATTTTTTGCATTCATATTTTTACGTTTTGTTAACTTAGTCGACTTTCAACGAAAGTTCAAAAGTAAAACAGGTTTAATGGAGAAGGAGGCAGTCTTCTTTCGCAAGCCTATTGTTTGCTCACATCTGTTTTGCTTTTCCTTGGCGAGACTTGTGTTTATCAGTTTCGACATCACACGTAATAAATCTTTCTTGTTACTAAACCTTAAATTCTCACCATTGATAAGATAAATTGCTGGATTTATACATTAAAGTCATTAATTGATCCCATACATTGTTTGTTTGCCGTTTCTTTTTTTGACACCACGTGCTCTCGCGATGTTGCATAACAACTGCATCAAATCAGTTACGGCCTTCCATCTGTTTGTTTTCTTGCTCAACGTACCCTTTCACTCCCAGAGTCAAACCTTGAGTCAATAAATGTGGTTCTAACTTTTAAGTCTGTGGATGAAACCCTAGTGTGTGACCATTCAAATGAAAGCTATTGAGCAGTACTTTCATGTGGTACTGTTTATTATGCTGTACAAGGTGGTTCTAACTTTTAAGTCTGTGGATGAAACCCTAGTGTGTGACCATTCAAATGAAAGCTATTGAGCAGTACTTTCAAGTGGTGCTGCTTGTTTTTGACAATTTTGCAAAATGAAATTCAAGGTTTTTCCTCAGTTTTAAATTTAGCACTCTTGGGAGTGAAAAGTTTAATTTAGGAGAGATTCATCTGCTGTTCCGGCCACTTTACATTGATAAAACATAAAACTGAAATGTATTTCTTTTAGCTGTTAAAATTAGCTTGTATTGCAATTCTCACAGGGGCGGCAATCAGACCCTTTATAAACTACTCCTTGTTAATATCACACCACTTGACGCCGACCAGTTTACTCGAGGATATTTTTCTTTTCATTTATCTTTGTTATTTTGTTGATTGTATTGTTTTAGGTAAACAAGTAGTTTTTGGACTTCTTCCTGTTTTCGTATCTTGTATTTAGCACTATTTATCTCGATTCTTGTATTTAGCACAATAATAAACTCGATAATTGCCGGCGGCTCCTTCCTGATAAACTGTCGTGTTGTTTGTCGTCATTACTTATAATAGAAATGTTTTCTATTCGGCAGAACAAAGAGAATAAAATGTTTCTTTGTTATTAAACTCTCGTCAAAAACATGAACTTAAAACTAAGCAATTATAAGTCACGTCGCTTAAAAGGAAAGGAGTCAGAACTATTTTTCTTTATTTTACTTTGCAAACCAACTGTACAATGTTGCCTAGATTGTCGTAAAGAACTGATTCCTCTCGTGACAAAGTTGTCTTCATTGGCTGAAGTACAAATCGTGAAATCAGTTTGCATCAACGCTGAAGTAAATTCCGAGTAGCCTTTTGCCTCGGTTTCAAAACGAGTCCACAATGGATTTGCATAAAAACAATAAACTTGCGAGTAGAACTCATTTCCAATATGACAAGTTGTGCAGCAGGACTCGTTTTGAACTTCAGAATAACGACTCTGAAGTTAATGGATCGATCCTTTTTTAATTGAAGCTTTACTGTAAACTTAGTCAAAGAGTTTTCACCACTCAAGGACTACTAGTGTACTAACTATAACAGCTGCTGTTATTTTTTTCGAATTTAATACAGCTGTCGGCGTGATGGAAATTCTAACTGATGCTTTGAAATGCACACGCTTTCATTTTCATAATCTATCGATTAATTCTAGAGCACTAGTTTTGACCAAAAACAATTTACTGTGCGAATCAAAAAAGGGTGAACACTTTGATTTAACTTTGAAATGATCAAACCGCAAGAAGAATAGTCAGGAAACTCAAATTGACACTTTTTGCAGAAAAGCTTTGCAAAAATATCAATAAAATAAATACAGGAAAAAAACGGACAACTTTTTGGAAAGGAAAATTCTGATTCGCCTTATAGGAACAATTTGTCTTCGTTGAAAAACCACTCGGATTAAGCCCAGTTCAGACGCCGTACTTCACATGAGCCGAATCGAATTCGAATTCGGAACGGCTGATTGAATTCGGATCGGCTCAGCCGTTCTTCCCGCCTGGCTCAGCCGGGAATAACGGCTGTGGACCGGCTTTGATTCAGACGCCGAACTTCACATGAGCCGAAACAAATGCATGAATTATTATAATGTATTTTTCAATATAAGAGCAATTTTTTCCTATTAAACTAAGTTCGGCTGAATTAAGCTCGACGTCTGAATCAATTCAGTCGGTCTAAATTAATTTGGGTCGGCCTAAACTGATTCGAATTCGATTCGGCTCATGTAAAGTACGGCGTCTGAACTGGGCCTTAGACTAAGGCCCCGTCCACACGTGTCCGTTTTCGTTTGAAAACGCAAAAGTTTCTTACCGTTTTTCAAAATTTCTCCGTCCACACGTAGCGTTTTCGAATCGTTTTTGCCCGTCCACACGTATACGCAAAAACGACTGAAAACGCTTCAAATGCCTCTAAAGGGCATGCGCAACATTGAGTTTATCCGAGCCTGCGAGTTGTTTGTGGCTTTTATCGCTTTCCTTTCGCTAGTCTTTGGAAAAAAGCATTCAAAAATGTCGAAAATGAGAGGCCGCGATCCTTTTGGTCAGCACAAACGCATGCCCAGTGAATTGAATTCGATCTCTTGACGTCATCGTTTTCGAAAAGTTCCGTTTTCAGGTGTCCACACGAGAACACAAAAACGCCGTTTTCAAATGTTTCCACTTTGGAAAGCGTTTTCAAAAGTTTCCGTTTTCGGTGACCGTTTTCATCGGATACGTGTGGACGGGAGGCGAAAACGGAAATAAACTTTTGCGTTTTCAAACGAAAACGGATACGTGTGGACGGGGCCTAAAATAACATTCAACTTTCTTAAAGAATCTTTCGAATCACAAAACGTTCTCGTGTTGTATCAGCTAGGCCATGTAAACACGCGCGCCATTTTCTAACCCTTTCACTCCCAGAGTCAATGCATGTTGTTGTACCTTTTGAGTCTGTGCATGAAACCCTAGTGTGTGACCATTCAAATGAAAGCTATTGAGCAGTACTTTCATGTGGTGCTGTTTGTTTTTTGACAATTTTGCAAAATTACATTCAAGATGTTTTACTCAGTTTTGAACTTAGCACTCTTGGGAGTGAAAGGTTTAATTTCTAACGAAAATAAGAAAAACAACTTTTGTCCGGGTAAACAATGAAGCCGGCTGGTAATCCGGCCATTCTATTTTCGTTGTGGCCAATGAATGTGTTGTTTTATTTGAATATGATCTGGTCGGAAAGCAAACCCATTTCTAATTTCCTCAAGATGAATAAAGTGCTAATGACAAAAATTGTAGTCAGTTTTCGTACGCGCATATTAATATTATAGCGAAAATGGTTTGTGTGCGATATTTGGCTATAGGACCAAAGCTAGCACACCAGCAGGATTTTATATCGCTTCTGATGTCGTCCTTAAAATTTCTCAAACTCATTAACAATTCATCAATTTACAACAAAGGAAATAATAACCATCACGGTGGTTTGGAAATCTGATCTTAATTAACATAGAGTTTTACGGCGATTTTATTTCTTCGTTTACTCCTTAGTTTTTGTTTCGATTGAGAAGATATATCAAACACTCAAGAGAGCGTTTCATCCGATTTTCAACTATTTTCTCGATGATTGGAAATCGGATGAAACACTGCCTCTCGTGTTTGATATATAGATCGTTTTCACCAAAATAACGATTGTTTTGCGTGCATAAAAAACATCAATAAACTCAGAGATTGTAGAGTAGGTGGAAAGAAATATATTCCCCAAGTTTTGATTTGGTAGTGTTCATTGCAACGAAGTTATTGGGAAAACAATATTCGGAAAATTACAGAACTTAGTTGGGTGCGCCATATTGGTGTACCACTTTGGTATACCAATATGGCGGCCAAAAATGTCGGCGTGAGTTTTCACTTCTGAATGCTTCAGTTAATATTTTTGTTTCGTTTCCTCAGAAACGAAACGGTATTGTTTTGGATTCGATGTGAACTATTTACACAGTGGGGCTACTATCCAATCAGAATAACCCTCGTAGCTTGCAATGTAAACATGTTCTAGCTAAGACAAACAAACTGGCGAACACATGCTGTTCAAGTATCGATAAAATAATCGTCACGGAGACAATAAGAAATTCAGATGCATTACAAATATAAATATTTGACGACTGAGTGAAATGCTTCTAAGTTCGATTAAAGCGATGTATCGGTGAAAAATGCAAAGATATCTGTTTCCGTGTTTAATTGTAATGTAAATATTCTAGCTGTATTTTCAACTTTGTTATTGACTTTATCTTGGCTATTTCTAAAATAGGGAAGGGGAATGGGGAATGGGGAATGGGGGAATGGGGGAATGGGGGAATGGGGGAATGGGGGAACGGGGAATGAGGAACGGAAAGTTGAGGGAAAGCTGTTTACGGGTTAATTGCTCGGGCCGCACCGAGCTTTATTCGGATGTTTTTCGGGCCTCTCGGCTGGAATCGGTCGTCTTCAACCCAGCCAACGCGTACTAGCTATGGACTATGCTATGAACTAACGCAAGTTATGGCCTGAGCCCGTGATACTCACCCTCGCCCCAGGATCTTCTCGGCAATTTCTCAAACCCAGGTCTATCCAAACTTTCCCGACATTCTAATTGTTCCGGAAACGAAACACTATTTATTTTTGAAATAGTTTTCCTTGCTCGTGTGGATAAACAACAAATTTCATTTGACAAGTTTTTCCTTGACAAATTTTATTTGCTCGTGTGGACGATAAACAATTTTTCTTTGACAATTTTTCTTTGTAACAACAATAATATTGTACAGCGGATTATCGTCTTTAATATGATCCAACCAGGGATTCCTTGTCAAGTTTTCCTTGTTGCACGTCCACACGAACAAGTTTCGCAACTTAGCAATTTTTCCTTGACAGAAGTGTCCTTGTTCAAAAACAGGGACGCTTGTTTTTGAACAAGGACACTTGTCAAGGAAAAAATTGCCAAATTTCCCTTTCCACACGAGCAAGGAAAACTTGTCAAGGAAAACTTGCTCGTGTGGAAGGGGCTTTAAACCCTGCCAAAAATGATGATGATGTCGACGATGATGACGACACTTAAAACAACACTTGACCACCGTGGGGTGCTTCACTTTGTGATCACTTTGGTTTTACGTTTAAGCCATTTAGAGCGGTTTTCAATCGAGTGTAGTAAAACCAAAACCAAAGTTATCACTGACCAATCACAACGGACAAAAGCAGCACAAGTAACCAATCAGAACTCAAAGCAAATGCATGTAACCGGCGCAAAGCGCGGGAAAACGCGTACGACCAAGTCACGATTGGTTTTAGTTTGGCATCTGATTGGTTAAGAAAGTGGCGCGAGGTTTTCGAACCAATCAGAGAGCGTAGTAAAGCAAAACCAAACCAAACGCATGTTACTTTCACCACTTAATTGAAAACCGCTCAATTGAATTAGGCCAATTCCGATATATTAAGAGCGTATGACTGTAATTATGGAGAATCCGGCGACAGAAGCGAAATTTCAGATTTCATTTTATTTGATCTAAAAGACCCCTTTGGTAAACTGTTTTCGAAAATCATATCAAAAAGTTATATCGCTCTTTCGGTTTTCAGAAAAATCAAAAAGTTCAAAATACGACTAAAATCTCGTTCGAGCCCGTTGGAAACAATGAAAACTTGTGCGATTTCAGAAAGCTCGTACGCAACAATGAAAAGTATTCCCGTTTTGCTCTTTGGCTACGTAAAAAACAATCCTTTAATCTACCCTCAGATATAAAAATAATGTAATATTTTTAATATTGAGCCTATACTGACCCGTTGAAAATAGTGACCTTCGGGTGTTTTAGGCAATATAAAATTAGGGTCAACTTCAGAGGTCCATATAACTCCTAGTATATGTATTTCTAAAAAAAATTATACGGCAAATCTCAGCTTTATAATCCTAGTTCACTGTCTCAAAGTATCTTTTTTGGCCCGCAAAAAGCTACGTATCCAGAGTAAAAAATGTCGAGGCTATTTTGACTAATTCCGTATGTTTCTCGCAACACGACTGTCACGCAAAACACAACAGCCGACAACAAGTTATTCATAAAATTGCCTAGAAACGACAATTAACTATACCCTACAACGAATTATTTCCATAATGTACATTTCAGTTGGTTTTGGTAACATTTCGACAGCTTAAATTGGCACAGTACAGTACCTTACAATTCGATGAATTACTTCGTTCAACCGCCCGACACGTACTATACCAAGAAAGCTAATATTTAAAACAATTTTTAAAGCCTCACCTGAAGACATTGTCCTCTTGTTCATCTAAGGATTGTTTCCCCATAGAATCCGAGCAGGATATTGAGTAAGTTACTCTCTTATTTAACATTTTCACCACTGAAATACATGATCATCATGGGCTGTGATCAAGCAATTGTTCACCTAAAAAGATTGCGTGACGCAGACCGCTTGAAATAACTTTGCCGTCATTTTAATTTCCGAGAATTGCCAATTCCTGGTCAGATTGTCGATAGTTGACCATAGCCTTTTTGTGGAACCGACATCGGTTATTCTTCTGAATTGCTCTATTCATTCAATGTTACTGTGAATTGCAACTTGTGGCTATTCCTCTCTACTGAAAGATAATTATTATGTGGATCAAACTGCATTATGCGGATCAAACTGGAAAAACCCTGAGGATTTCAGTGCGTTACCCTCAAAGATTGCAACTAGGATGTGTCGTCTCATCTGAAATCATGTAAAGTAGGGGACGACGAGGTTGAAAACCAGTTTCAAATATTGCTCGCAAGGCAGGTAAGTACTCAGTGTTATTCTTTTTTTTTTTTACCATCCAGCATGCACTAGCTACTTTTCAATCAGTTTTCGAACCATCACCGCGCTTTTTTTTTTTTAGTTTGCGTTTTCTAGGGGTGTTTATTATTAAAGATTCCCATGCATTAGTGACAGTGTGTCCACGGCATAGAGAGACACATGGGGTTGGCTGAAGGAGGGGGAAATCAGATGCTCTATGCCAAGCGAGATGGCAGGACACAAGTCCTCGTCAGCCAAAGGGGATCGTGGAATTTGCAGCAAGGAGTCAGCGTTTATCTTAATGACAGGGGAAATGTTTCTTCCAATCGGAACACATAAGAACCTGAACATGTTTTCAACAGCTAGTGCACTTTTTGTGTGTAGGACTGTTGTGTGTTATTTTTATTTTTATAAATGTTAGAGAAATCACCAAAAATATTTGCATGGAACCGGGGAAAAAGTGACTTGAACGAAAAATGTGCCATATAGCCACTGATAGATTACGGGAGCGTGCGCGAAATCGGCGCCACTCGCGAAAAGACGCGGGTGGGGAAACAAGACGCGCGGAGGCGGAGGCGAATTTATTCTACCCTAGCGCGTCGCCCCTCCTCGTGGGAGGCGTCACGCGTTCGCGTAATCACCGCTAGCCGCTAGACTATCCCTGAGAGAAATGAGGGACTTATCGTCCTAGGAATTAAGTTACTTTCCCCCTTTTAACCTTGCATTTACATTCGCGACGCGAGGAGGCGCGACGCGCTGGGGTGGAAGAAATTCGCCTCCGCTTCCACCCTCCGCTTCCGCCTCCGCCTCCGCGCGTCTCTTGTTTCCCCACCCGCGTCTTTTTCGCGAGCGGCGCTGATTTTCGCGCGCTCCCGTAATCTATCAGTGCCTTATGTGCCAGTGGCCCCTGTGTTCCGATTGGAAGAAGAAACATTTTCCCTGCCATTAAGATAAACACTGACTTGCTGCAAATTCAGCGATCCCCTTTGGCTGACGGAGACTTGTGTCCTGCCATCTCTCTTGGCATAGAGCCTCTGACCTTTCCACTCCTCCAGCTAACCCCATGTGTCTCTCTATGCCGTGGTCACACTGTCACTAATGCATGGAATCTTTAATAATAAACATCCCTAGAAAACGCAAAATTAAACATGAAATGGTAAACAAATTTAAAAGGGGACTGTGCAATAATTATTATCAGGAGGGGGGGAGGGGGAGTGGAAAATGGGCTTCATGTAGGACAATATTAGGTAATACCCCCTCCCAAAGGAATGAATTTAGTTATTGCCCCCCTATAATCAGTCAGAAATTATGTACGACACCCCCCCCCCCCCCCCCCCCCCCCCCCCCCCCCCCCCCCTCACAGTATATACACACACCTTTATACAAGTACCATGCATTTTTTCTACACGCACCTGTGGATTAAAATCTTATAACAGAAAGAAGAGCTCCTACTACATGTTTAATTGTTGGACATCCGCGTCTGAAAACAAACCATCACCACCGTAGCAATGCACAACAGAACCATAGCAGAAGGAAAAGAGCACGTGTGTTATTTTCAGGTCCGGTGAAGGCCCGAAGAACGGAAAATTTTTCGGTCACCACCTTATAAATAGGTATGGATTCGCCAATGTAATATGTACTTGAAATAAAATGTTAGCCCCCCCCCCCCCCCCCTCCGGTAATTATTGCACTGTCCCCTAGTGCATGCCGGATTGTAAAAAAAGAAAACAAAAAAAACAAGAACAGTACTTACCTGCCCTTGCGAGCAATATTTGAACTGGTTTTCAACCTCGTCGTCCACTACTTTACATGATTTCAGATGAGACGACACATCCTAGTTGCAATCTTTGAGGGTAACGCACTGAAAATCCTCAGGGTTTTTTCCAGTTTGATCCGCATAATGCAGTTTGATCCACATAATAATTATCTTTCAGTAGAGAGGAATAGCCACAAGTTGCAATTCACAGTAACATTGAATGAATAGAGGCAATTCAGAAGAATAACCGATGTCGGTTCCACAAAAAGGCTATGGTCAACTATCGACAATCTGACCAGGAATTGAGCAATTCTCGGAAATTAAAATGACGGCAAAGTTATTTCAAGCGGTCTGCGTCACGCAATCTTTTTAGGTGAACAATTGCTTGATCACAGCCCATGATGATCATGTATTTCAGTGGTGAAAATGTTAAATAAGAGAGTAACTTACTCAATATCCTGCTCGGATTCTATGGGGAAACAATCCTTAGATGAACAAGAGGACAATGTCTTCAGGTGAGGCTTTAAAAATTGTTTTAAATATTAGCTTTCTTGGTATAGTACGTGTCGGCGGTTGAACGAAGTAATTCATCGAATTGTAAGGTACTGTACTGTGCCAATTTAAGCTGTCGAAATGTTACCAAAACCAACTGAAATGTACATTATGGAAAATAATTCGTTGTAGGGTTATAGTTATCGTTTCTAGGCAATTTTATGAATAACTTGTTGTCGGCTGTTGTGTTTTGCGTGACAGTCGTGTTGCGAGAAACATACGGAATTAGTCAAAATAGCCTCGACATTTTTTACTCTGGATACGTAGCTTTTCGCGGGCCAAAAAAGATACTTTGAGACAGTGAACTAGGATTATAAAGCTGATATTTGCCGTATAATTTTTTTTAGAAAGTACATATACTAGGAGTTATATGGGACCTCTGAAGTTGACCCTAATTTTATATTGCCTAAAACACCCGAAGGTCACTATTTTCAACGGCGTCAGTATATATGACTCAAAATTAAAAATATTAACATTATTTTTATATCTGAGGTAGATTAAAGGATTGTTTTCTACGTAACCAAAGAGAAAACCGGGAATGCTTTTCATCGTTGCGTACGAGCTTTCTGAAATCGCACAAGTTTTCATTGTTTCCAACGGGCTCGAACGAGATTTTAGTCGTATTTTGAACTTTTTAATTTTTTCTGAAACCGAAAGAGCGATATAACTTTTGATATGATTTCGAAAACAGTTTACCAAAGGGGTCTTTTAGGTCAAATAAAAATGAAATCTGAAATTTCGCTTCTGTCGCCGGATTCTCCATAATTACAGTCATACGCTCTTAAATTCTAACTTGACTCCGAGGCTTAGGGGAATAAATAAAAGAAATCACATCGAGGTCGAGGGATGAATAAATAATTTCTTTTGTTTTATTCCCCTAAGCCTCGGAGCGAAGTTAGAATTTTAATATATCGAAATTGGCCTATTGCTTTGTGGTAGTTTTATTTCCATCTGTCGGTTTGGAGCAAGGTCTCCCGGTTGGACGCAATATTAATATTCTCACGGTTAATTCAGACTCGTACCCAGTCGCTATTTATGTGTTTTTGGAGATGAGAGAAGATTGGATACGAGAGTCCCTTCCCGAACGCCCCACGAGCCTCATAATTATTCTCGCTCCAGATTTCCCCGGCTAAATTGTTTCTAATCAGATAAATAGCGACTGGGTACGAGTCTGCGGTTAATTGATATCGACAAAAAATTAGCCATGTTTTTGTTTCTCATCTTCCCAAGTTCGTATTTCTCTTGAGAGTCCACGAATGTTTTCGCTCAACGATTTTGTACAATGTAACTTCAGTCGGGGGAACAAGAACATGGCGAACTCTCGCCTCCGAAACAGGACTGAGTCCTCGGTGTTCGTCCCAGAAGTTGCTAAGCAACATGACGTATTTGCTGGCGCGATTGCTTTCAGAGTACTCGTAAGTGCTCGCGCTAGTTTCTGATTGGATAAAAAGATTCGGAAACTCTTCGAGTGCTTCCACTGACTGAGATCAGCGCCTGGTTTGGTTGAGTTACGAGGTTGTCATCTTTTGACATTCAAGGAAGTTGGTGCCTTCGCGTGAGGCTTGTTATCGGCGTGAATAAACTCCCACAATTGCTTGGCACTGCCAGCATTGCCTAAAATAGCTGCGAGTCTTTCTTGTGACAACGTGAACAGTTCTTGAACACTCTCGACGTTTTGCATAATAAATCTGAAAAAAAAAACACACAGATAAAAAAAATATAGATCTAGTTTAATGGTAAAAGTAACGGTAAAACGGTATAGAATTGAGAATGAAATTGGACGCCAGTATTATACAATCTCGTTCCCAGAGTCCTCGTTACCCTTGACCAGCGGTGGAGCGGCCAACAAGGACCTCTGGGGGGAAGCGATCCGCCATGACAGGATTCTTGGACTTCCGGTTCTACTGCGCATGTGTTCGAATCCATGTTTCAACTGGCTACGGACGCCAAGATTCTTGGACTTCCGGTCTTACTGCGCAGGTCAGGCGGATCACTCTATCCCAGAGGTCCTTGTTGGCCGCTCCACCGCTGGACAAGGGTAACGAGGACTCTGGGAACGAAACGAAGGTCAGTCCGAATATCAAATCAGGAACGTTGGCGTAGAACGCAGCAGAGACCCATTTTTGACACCACAAGGGGGCGTACCCTGAAATAACATTCAACTTTCTTAAAGAATCTTTCGAATCACAAAACGTTTCTCGTGTTGTATCAGCTAGGCCATGTAAAACACGCGCGCCATTTTCTATTTCTTAACCCTTTAACTCCCCAGAGTCAATACATGTCGTTGTAACTGTGTATGAAAACCCTAGTGTGTGACCATTCAAATGAAAGCTATTTGAGCAGTACTTTCATGTGGTACTGTTTTATTATGCTGTACAAGGTGGTTCTAACTTTTAAGTCTGTGGATGAAACCCAAGTGTGTGACCATGTAAATGAAAGCTGTTGAGCAGTACTTTCAAGTGGTGCTGCTTGTTTTTGACAATTTTGCAAAATGAAATTCAAGGTTTTTTCCTCAGTTTTAAATTTAGCACTCTTGGGAGTGAAAGGTTTAATTTAGGAGAGATTCATCTGCTGTTCTGGCCACTTTTCATTGATAAAACAAAAAATTGAAATTTATTTCTTTTAGTTGTTAATTAGCTTGTATTGCAATTCTCATAGGGGCGGCAATCAGACCCTTTATAAACCACTCCTTGTTAATATCACACCACTTGACGCCGACCAGTTTCCTCGGCGAGGCTATTTTTCTTTTCATTTATCTTTGTTATTTTGTTGATTGTATTGTTTTAGGTTAATAAGTAGTTTTTGGACTTCTTCCTGTTTTCGTATCTTGTATTTAGCACTATTTTATCTCGATTCTTGTATTTAGCACAATTCAGTTCTTTGATAATAAACTCGATAATTGCCGGCGGCTCCTTCCTGATAAACTGTCGTGTTGTTTGTCGTCATTACTTATAATAGAAATGTTTTCTATTCGGCAGAACAAAGAGAATAAAATGTTTCTCTTGTTATTAAACTCTCGTCAAAACATGAACTTAAACTAAGCAATTATAAGTCACGTCCCTTAAAAGGAAAGGAGTCAGAACTATTTTTCTTTATTTTTTACTTTGGCAAACCAACTGTACAATGTTGCCTAGATTGTCGTAAAAAACTGATTCCTCTTGTGACAAAGTTGTCTTCATTGGCTGAAGTACAAATCGTGAAATTTGCAATCAAGCTGGAAGTAAATTCCGAGTAGCCTTTTGCCTCGGTTTCAAAACGAGTCCACAATGGATTTGCATAAAAACAATAAACTTGCGAGTAGAACTCATTTCCATATGACAAGTTGGCAGCAGGACTCGCTTTGAACTTCAGAATAACGACTCTGAAGTTAATGGCTCGATCCTTTTTTAATTGAAGCTTTACTGTGAACTTAGTCAAAGAGTTTTCACCACTCAAGGACTACTAGTGTACTAACTATAACAGCTGCTGTTATTTGTTTTCGAATTACAGCTGTCGGCGTGATAGAAATTCTAACTGATGCTTTGAAATGCACACGCTTTTATTTTCATAATCTATCGATTAATTCTAGAGCACTAGTTTTGACCAAAAACAATTTACTGTGCGAATCAAAAATGGGTGAACACTTTGATTTATAACTTTGAAATGATCAAACCGCAAGAAGAATAGTCAGGAAACTCAAATTGACACTTTTTGCAGAAAAGCTTTGCAAAAATATCAATAAAATAAATACAGGAAAAAAACGGACAACTTTTTGGAAAGGAAAATTCTGATTCGCCTTATAGGAAAAATTTGTCTTCGTTGAAAAACCACTCGGATTAGGCCCAGTTCAGACGCCGTACTTCACATGAGCCGAATCGAATTCGAATTCGGAACGGCTGATTGAATTCGGATCGGCTCAGCCGTTCTTCCCGCCTGGCTCAGCCGGCTTTGATTCAGACGCCGAACTTCACATGAGCCGAAACAAATGCATGAATTATTATAATGTATTTTTCAATATAAGAGCAATTTTTTCCTATTAAATTAAGTTCGCTGAATTAAGCTCGGCGTCTGAATCAATTCAGTCGGTCTAAATTAATTTGGGGTCGGCCTAAACTGATTCGAATTCGATTCGGCTCATGTAAAGTACGGCGTCTGAACTGGGCCTTAGATTAAATAACATTCAACTTTCTTAAAGAATCTTTCGAATCACAAAACGTTTCTCGTGTTGTATCAGCTAGGCCATGTAAACACGCGCGCCATTTTCTATTTCTTAACCCTTTAACTCCCAGAGTCAATACATGTCGTTGTACCTTTTGACTGTATATGAAACCCTAGTGTGTGACCATTCAAATGAAAGCTATTGAGCAGTACTTTCATGTGATACTGTTTATTATGCTGTACAAGGTGGTTCTAACTTTTGAGTCTGTGGATGAAACCCTAGTGTGTGACCATTCAAATGAAAGCTATTGAGCAGTACTTTCATGTAGTACTGTTTATTATGCTGTACAAGGTGGTTCTAACTTTTAAGTCTGTGGATGAAACCCAAGTGTGTGACCATGTAAATGAAAGCTATTGAGCAGTACTTTCAAGTGGTGCTGCTTGTTTTTTGACAATTTTTGCAAAATGAAATTCAAGGTTTATCCCTCAGTTTTAAATTTAGCACTCTTGGGAGTGAAAGGTTTAATTTAGGAGAGATTCATCTGCTGTTCTGGCCACTTTTCATTGATAAAACAAAAATTGAAATGTATTTCTTTTAGTTGTTAATTAGCTTGTATTGCAATTCTCACAGGGGCGGCAATCAGACCCTTTATAAACCACTCCTTGTTAATATCACACCACTTGACGCCGACCAGTTTCCTCGGCGAGGCTATTTTTCTTTTCATTTATCTTTGTTATTTTGTTGATTGTATTGTTTTAGGTTAATAAGTAGTTTTTGGACTTCTTCCTGTTTTCGTATCTTGTATTTAGCACTATTTATCTCGATTCTTGTATTTAGCACAATTCAGTTCTTTGATAATAAACTCGATAATTGCCGGCGGCTCCTTCCTGATAAACTGTCGTGTTGTTTGTCGTCATTACTTATAATAGAAATGTTTTCTATTCGGCAGAACAAAGAGAATAAAATGTTTCTTTGTTATTAAACTCTCGTCAAAAACATGAACTTAAAACTAAGCAATTAAAAGTCACGTCGCTTAAAAGGAAAGGAGTCAGAACTATTTTTCTTTATTTTACTTTGCAAACCAACTGTACAATGTTGCCTAGATTGTCGTAAAGAACTGATTCCTCTTGTGACAAAGTTGTCTTCATTGGCTGAAGTACAAATCGTGAAATTTTGCATCAACGCTGAAGTAAATTCCGAGTAGCCTTTTGCCTCGGTTTCAAAACGAGTCCACAATGGATTTGCATAAAAACAATAAACTTGCGAGTAGAACTCATTTCCAATATGACAAGTTGTGCAGCAGGACTCGCTTTGAACTTCAGAATAACGACTCTGAAGTTAATGGATCGATCCTTTTTTAATTGAAGCTTTACTGTGAACTTAGTCAAAGAGTTTTCACCACTCAAGGACTACTAGTGTACTAACTATAACAGCTGCTGTTATATTTTTTTCGAATTACAGCTGTCGGCGTGATAGAAATTCTAACTGATGCTTTGAAATGCACACGCTTTTATTTTCATAATCTATCGATTAATTCTAGAGCACTAGTTTTGACCAAAAACAATTTACTGTGCGAATCAAAAAAGGGTGAACACTTTGATTTAACTTTGAAATGATCAAACCGCAAGAAGAATAGTCAGGAAACTCAAATTGACACTTTTTGCAGAAAAGCTTTGCAAAAATATCAATAAAATAAATACAGGAAAAAAACGGACAACTTTTTGGAAAGGAAAATTCTGATTCGCCTTATAGGAACAATTTGTCTTCGTTGAAAAACCACTCGGATTAAGCCCAGTTCAGACGCCGTACTTCACATGAGCCGAATCGAATTCGAATTCGGAACGGCTGATTGAATTCGTATCGGCTCAGCCGTTCTTCCCGCCTGGCTCAGCCGGGAATAACGGCTGTGGACCGGCTTTGATTCAGACGCCGAACTTCACATGAGCCGAAACAAATGCATGAATTATTATAATGTATTTTTCAATATAACAGCAATTTTTTCCTATTAAACTAAGTTCGGCTGAATTAAGCTCGACGTCTGAATCAATTCAGTCGGTCTAAATTAATTTGGGTCGGCCTAAACTGATTCGAATTCGATTCGGCTCATGTAAAGTACGGCGTCTGAACTGGGCCTTAGACTAAAATAACATTCAACTTTCTTAAAGAATCTTTCGAATCACAAAACGTTCTCGTGTTGTATCAGCTAGGCCATGTAAACACGCGCGCCATTTTCTAACCCTTTCACTCCCAGAGTCAATGCATGTTGTTGTACCTTTTGAGTCTGTGCATGAAACCCTAGTGTGTGACCATTCAAATGAAAGCTATTGAGCAGTACTTTCATGTGGTGCTGTTTGTTTTTTGACAATTTTGCAAAATTACATTCAAGATGTTTTACTCAGTTTTGAACTTAGCACTCTTGGGAGTGAAAGGTTTAATTTCTAACGAAAATAAGAAAAACAACTTTTGTCCGGGTAAACAATGAAGCCGGCTGGTAATCCGGCCATTCTATTTTCGTTGTGGCCAATGAATGTGTTGTTTTATTTGAATATGATCTGGTCGGAAAGCAAACCCATTTCTAATTTCCTCAAGATGAATAAAGTGCTAATGACAAAAATTGTAGTCAGTTTTCGTACGCGCATATTAATATTATAGCGAAAATGGTTTGTGTGCGATATTTGGCTATAGGACCAAAGCTAGCACACCAGCAGGATTTTATATCGCTTCTGATGTCGTCCTTAAAATTTCTCAAACTCATTAACAATTCATCAATTTACAACAAAGGAAATAATAACCATCACGGTGGTTTGGAAATCTGATCTTAATTAACATAGAGTTTTACGGCGATTTTATTTCTTCGTTTACTCCTTAGTTTTTGTTTCGATTGAGAAGATATATCAAACACTCAAGAGAGCGTTTCATCCGATTTTCAACTATTTTCTCGATGATTGGAAATCGGATGAAACACTGCCTCTCGTGTTTGATATATAGATCGTTTTCACCAAAATAACGATTGTTTTGCGTGCATAAAAAACATCAATAAACTCAGAGATTGTAGAGTAGGTGGAAAGAAATATATTCCCCAAGTTTTGATTTGGTAGTGTTCATTGCAACGAAGTTATTGGGAAAACAATATTCGGAAAATTACAGAACTTAGTTTGGGTGCGCCATATTGGTGTACCACTTTGGTATACCAATATGGCGGCCAAAAATGTCGGCGTGAGTTTTCACTTCTGAATGCTTCAGTTAATATTTTTGTTTCGTTTCCTCAGAAACGAAACGGTATTGTTTTGGATTCGATGTGAACTATTTACACAGTGGGGCTACTATCCAATCAGAATAACCCTCGTAGCTTGCAATGTAAACATGTTCTAGCTAAGACAAACAAACTGGCGAACACATGCTGTTCAAGTATCGATAAAATAATCGTCACGGAGACAATAAGAAATTCAGATGCATTACAAATATAAATATTTGACGACTGAGTGAAATGCTTCTAAGTTCGATTAAAGCGATGTATCGGTGAAAAATGCAAAGATATCTGTTTCCGTGTTTAATTGTAATGTAAATATTCTAGCTGTATTTTCAACTTTGTTATTGACTTTATCTTGGCTATTTCTAAAATAGGGAAGGGGAATGGGGAATGGGGAATGGGGAATGGGGGAATGGGGAATGGGGGAATGGGGGAACGGGGAATGAGGAACGGAAAGTTGAGGGAAAGCTGTTTACGGGTTAATTGCTCGGGCCGCACCGAGCTTTATTCGGATGTTTTTCGGGCCTCTCGGCTGGAATCGGTCGTCTTCAACCCAGCCAACGCGTACTAGCTATGGACTATGCTATGAACTAACGCAAGTTATGGCCTGAGCCCGTGATACTCACCCTCGCCCCAGGATCTTCTCGGCAATTTCTCAAACCCAGGTCTATCCAAACTTTCCCGACATTCTAATTGTTCCGGAAACGAAACACTATTTATTTTTGAAATAGTTTTCCTTGCTCGTGTGGATAAACAACAAATTTCATTTGACAAGTTTTTCCTTGACAAATTTTATTTGCTCGTGTGGACGATAAACAATTTTTCTTTGACAATTTTTCTTTGTAACAACAATAATATTGTACAGCGGATTATCGTCTTTAATATGATCCAACCAGGGATTCCTTGTCAAGTTTTCCTTGTTGCACGTCCACACGAACAAGTTTCGCAACTTAGCAATTTTTCCTTGACAGAAGTGTCCTTGTTCAAAAACTGGGACGCTTGTTTTTGAACAAGGACACTTGTCAAGGAAAAAATTGCCAAATTTCCCTTTCCACACGAGCAAGGAAAACTTGTCAAGGAAAACTTGCTCGTGTGGAAGGGGCTTTAAACCCAGCCAAAAATGATGATGATGTCGACGATGATGACGACACTTAAAACAACACTTGACCACCGTGGGGTGCTTCACTTTGTGATCACTTTGGTTTTACGTTTAAGCCATTTAGAGCGGTTTTCAATCGAGTGTAGTAAAACCAAAACCAAAGTTATCACTGACCAATCACAACGGACAAAAGCAGCACAAGTAACCAATCAGAACTCGAAGCAAATGCATGTAACCGGCGCAAAGCGCGGGAAAACGCGTACGACCAAGTCACGATTGGTTTTAGTTTGGCATCTGATTGGTTTAAGAAAGTGGTGCGAGGTTTTCGAACCAATCAGAGAGCGTAGTAAAGTAAAACCAAACCAAACGCATGTTACTTTCACCACTTAATTGAAAACCGCTCAATTGAATTAGGCCAATTCCGATATATTAAAATTCTAACTTGACTCCGGGGCTTAGGGGAATAAAATAAAATAAATCACATCGAGGTCGAGGGATGAATAAATAATTTCTTTTGTTTTATTCCCCTAAGCCTCGGAGCGAAGTTAGAATTTTAATATATCGAAATTGGCCTATTGCTTTGTGGTAGTTTTATTTCCATCTGTCGGTTTGGAGCAAGGTCTCCCGGTTGGACGCAATATTAATATTCTCACGGTTAATTCAGACTCGTACCCAGTCGCTATTTATGTGTTTTTGGAGATGAGAGAAGATTGGATACGAGAGTCCCTTCCCAGAACGCCCCACGTGCCTCATAATTATTCTCGCTCCAGATTTCCCCGGCTAAATTGTTTCTAATCAGATAAATAGCGACTGGGTACGAGTCTGCGGTTAATTGATATCGACAAAAAATTAGCCATGTTTTTGTTTCTCATTCTTCCCAAGTTCGTATTTCTCTTGAGAGTCCACGAATGTTTTCGCTCAACGATTTTGTACAATGTAACTTCAGTCGGGGGAACAAGAACATGGCGAAATCTCGCCTCCGAAACAGGACTGAGTCCTCGGTGTTCGTCCCAGAAGTTGCTAAGCAACATGACGTATTTGCTGGCGCGATTGCTTTCGGAGTACTCGTCAGTGCTCGCGCTAGTTTCTGATTGGATAAAAAGATTCGGAAACTCTTCGAGTGCTTCCACTGACTGAGATCAGCGCTGGTTTGGTTGAGTTACGAGGAGTCATCTTTTGCCCTTCAAGGAAGTTTGTGCCTTCGCGTGAGGCTTGTTATCGGTGTGAATAAACTCCCACAATTGCTTGGCACTGCCAGCATTGCCTAAAATAGCTGCGAGTCTTTCTTGTGACAACGTGAACAGTTCTTGAACACTCTCGACGTTTTTTCATAATAAATCTGAAAAAAACCACAAGATTAAAAAAAATATAGATTTAGTCTAATGGTAAAAGTAACGGTAAAACGGTATAGAATTGAGAATAAAATTGGACGCCAGTATTATACAATCTCGTTCCCAGAGTCCTCGTTACCCTTGTCCAGCGGTGGAGCGGCCAACAAGGACCTCTGGGGGGAAGCGATCCGCCATGACAGGATTCTTGGTCTTCCGGTTCTACTGCGCATGTGTTCGAATCCATGTTTCAACTGGCACAGCGGCAAAATGAGTGCGCATGCTCGGCTATTTTGGCGCTATGACGTCCCCTGGGGACGAGAATGACGAAAACATAGCTCAAAGAGTTCATGTTTCACTTACGATCGCCCGACTTCGAGAGAAAAATTCACTATTGTTGCAAAGATAATTAGTTTGCTAAAAAAGATATGTGAAAGAAGAGTCTCTCTCGGAATTGTTTTCAAGGTAAAAACCTTATCTGTTCCGTGACGGCCTTATCCACGCGAAATGAAAACAAATACCGGGAATTTTGAATTTCCGCCATTATGTTTGTATGGAAATGAGCGAGCAGGTTGGCGCACGCGCACTCATTTTGCCGCTGTGTCGTTTCAACTAACGGACGCCAAGATTCTTGGACTTCCGGTCTTACTGCGCAGGTCAGGCGGATCACTCTATCCCAGAGGTCCTTGTTGGCCGCTCCACCGCTGGACAAGGGTAACGAGGACTCTGGGAACGAACGAAGGTCAGTCCGAATATCAAATCAGGAACGTTGGCGTAGAACGCAGCAGAGACCCATTTTTGACACCACAAGGGAGCGTAAATGGAGGTGGATTGGACATACCCTGCACAGGGACCGGCCCAATATCACGCGCAAAGCACTTGAGTGTAACCCCCCAAGGCAAATGCATGGCGGAGAACCCTAGATGCGGAGCTCAAGACCATTCGCATGTCCTGGGAGGAGGCGAAGCAGCTCGCTCTGGCTCGAGATCCATGGAGGGAAATAGTGCCGGCCCTATGTTCCTGATGAAACGAAGAGGAATGATGATAATGCACTCCCAAAGTCAAACCTTGAGTCAATAAATGTGGTTCTAACTTTTGAGTCCGTGGATGAAACCTTAGTGTGTGACAATTCAAATGAAAGCTATTTAGCAGTACTTTCAAGTGGTGCTGTTTATTTTTGTCAATTTTACAAAATGAAATTCAAGATTTTTCCCCTCAGTTTTGAGGTTTAGCACTCTTGGGAGTGAAAGGGTTAAATGAAAAAAGTGAAGAAAATTGGCCAAGTGTACCTGTAGTTCTTGAAATTTATCCCTGGAAGCTTCAAAATAAAGTCCTTAAAGAGGAAACAAAATCAGCGCGTCAGATGAAATGAAGATGTGACGAATATTTCACATCAAGATAAAGAACTTTATTTGAGCCCGCATTATTGTCCAACCTGTGGTCCTATGTTGTAGGTAATATCAGCGGCTGCTGCTGTAGGGTCAGATCCAACCGCCATGGCTGTGTTAGCATCTGGCTCAGGATAATTCGTCTGGTAGTTAAATAATAAATTTTGTCAAACTCAATAATAATTCACGTAGGTTTAGATACCTGGTCTTAATTAGCAAAGATTCGACAATTTTATTTTTCAGTTTACTCCTTAGTTTTTGTTTCGATTGAGAAGATATATCAAACAATTGAGACAGCGTTTCATCCGATTTCCAAACACCTCGAATTTCGTTAAAAAATACTCCGCTGCGCGTCGTATTTTCAACTCTCTTCTCGGTTTTTGGAAATCGGATGAAACACTATCGTGTTTGATATATTACAAGATATTATCATCACTGATGGTAATTGCTGGTTGATTAGTTCTGTTGTTTTGATCCTTGCCAGGAAAACGTAAATGTTACAGAGGTAGCAATCGCGGTAAAAAAAAACACGAAAACTCCAGTCAGAAGAAGTTAAATCTAACGTGACACACCTTCAAATCGTCGAACAATTCAGCAGTTGCATAAGGACTATGGCACCACAAGATTCTCAACTGAAAGTTAATCACGATCACCACCAATCAATATTTTTATTAATCACCATTAGTAAAAATCTACCAGTATACTAATGCAAATGAGACAATCTGATTGGCTGAGCTACTCGTATACTATCAGCCATTAGTGTGCACATAGTTAATAGAGGGAAATGGTTATGAAGCCCGGAAAAGTTCTTTGTTGTATGTTTTTGTTCACTATTTTTGTGGTTGACCGTGCACAAAACCTGACAAAATACAATAGGCGGTTACGTGTGTTCAAGCAACTAACCAATAGAAACGTTGCGATTACGTAATTCATGCATAGTGTATGAGCGCAAAAACAAAAGATGTGCACGGTCATGGACCTTCCAACATAAATCTTGGCCTCTTTGTTTGCTCCTTTGAAGTTTGGCGGGCTTCATAACCATTTCCCTTTATTAACTGTGGTGTGCAGTCGCTGGAGGTCGTCTACAAAATTGCGGTTTCTTCTCGTTTATCCCACGTTTCGGAGGAGGATTTAGAGTTATTACTAGACAATTGTTATGATTTTTACTAAAACGATTAGATTATTCGCTCTCAATTTCTATGATGTAATAGTTGATTTGGCCTCATCAACTATCACATCATAGAAATTTCGAGCTCATAGATAGCACTTTAAATTTCTGTTTTTTAGAAGAACGTACATATCCTTGCAATTTTAGAAGTCATGAAGGTACAGTCTAACAGCCGTCATAAAATGGCCTTTAAATATATAATGCTTCTTTCAGTTATAAATATATAGCATCACATGATATGACGAATCAGCTTCCCTCTAAACTGGGAGCTTTACTCGCTCTACATATATTTGGTAAGCAGTTAAATCCTCCCTTTACCACGCTCCGTGATTGGTTTAAAAATCTCGCGTAACCCTCTCAACCAATCAGATGCAAAACCAAAACCAATCGCGACTTGGTCGCACGCGTTTTCCCGCGCTTGGCGCCGGTTACGTGTATTTGTTTCGAGTTCTGATGGTTCCTTGTGGTGTTTTCGTCTGTTCAAACCTCGTTCCCAGTGTCTCTCTCTCCTCTGGGGTGGGGAGATGAGAGACCCTGGGAACGAGGTTGTCGTCTGTTTTGATTGGCTTGGTTTTGGTTTTACTGCACTCAATTGAAAACCACTCTACAGTCAATGTTAACATTAGCTTGAAGATTTAGTTTTAATGACATCAACAATCACGAGCAGGAGATGTTTCTTACCTTGGGAAATGAAGTGTAAGTAAAGACAACTTGGAAGAGATGTCATTGAAGGAAACTTCACTTGACAAACTAGACTTTGCCTGAAATAAAGAAATTCGAATGAATCCTTTACTAAAGATTAAGAAAAAGTATTTTGTCTTCTCACAGATCACTGGTAGCTATGCCTAGCCACCCGCAGCAGCCCTGGCCTTAACTGGTAAACCACCATTTCATACAAGCACAACTGGAAACAATATAAGGGAATTTAAGCAAACTACGGCGGCAACGGCAACGAGAACGTCGCTAAACAAAAGGTTTAATGAGCAGGACAATGGCTCTGCACGTGCGTTTCAATCTTGGTACATTTCTTAGCCCTCTATGTTATTAGATAACTAAACATTTACCTGTAATGAAAATGACTTGTTAGGGTCAAATTCAATCAAAAGAATGGGTCTTTTGTAAAACCTGGTCATTGAAACCGCCTGGTTGTACCTTCGCAAAAACATCAAAACAAAAACAAAACTTCAAACATCAAAACTGTATTTACTCGAATAAACTCGGTACTGTAGATGGGGCGTTTATTCGTGTCGGGGCGTTTATTTTCGTGTTAATTTTGAAATTGAAAAGACCATGTTCATTACTGTAACTGACACTTTTGTTAATACAGTTGAAGCTCTCTGAGCGGACACTCTCGTAAGCGGACAGCTCTACTTACGGCCGCCTTGAAAAAACCTCGTTTGAACTCTTAGCTCATACAAACTCAGTATTTACACATTCCCGTAAGCGGCCAGCTCCAGTTGCGGACACTTTTTCTGCTTCCCGAGGGCGTCCGCTTACGGGAGGTTCGACCATTTAACAAGAACAGTAACCAGAAATCAATTGTGTGCGCAGAAAAACTGAATATACTAAACAGAATTCCTCAAGTCTTAATTGACTTCACTATGAAGCACACTGTACACCATACCAGAATGTTCCAAATACGAGTCCGAGTCCTCTCCTGGGACATTAACTAGGGACGCTAATTAAAGAGCTAGGGGAGTTTACCTCAAGGTTACTATTTTTAGCGGCTACTAAATTCAGCGATTTTTCTTTCCCAACATTCAGCGACTTTTTAAAGGAGCTACGTCACGGATGGCACATCTTGAAAAAATAGGCCAATATTTTGAAGTCCGCCGTTCGCAATCCATCTTAATCTTCTCCATCCTCAGCCATCCTTGTTCCTGTTTGGTTTATTATCACCTATTTGTGTTTTTCTACCTTAGCAAACTATTATTTTGAGGCTTTCTTCAATTGATGGCGATTTTGCACTTCGCAAAAAATGACTTATGAAAATATCGTGACATAGCTCCTTTAACGTTTTCTTTTTTCGATTCTGATGTTCTCAACTGAAGCTTCTAAGCAATTTTTAATGCAGCGAATACTGAAATGATCGATTTTTCATGACATCGCTAAATGCGCTAAATTAAGCAGTGCAACCACTAAAAATAATAACGTCTACATTTGAAGTTGAGGGGACAACTGCAGCATACCCTTTCTTTACTCAAGCTCATTGAATCTATAGGGTCTATATAGACCAAGGCGTAACTGCAATACTCACAGTCTTCCATTGTTTAGAGAGCCAATCAAATCACCTATACTCTTCCGTTCCACACACATATCTGGAGTGAGAATGTAGTCCCCGACCTGTGAATATCGATGGCGTAAACTTGTTTAGAATGTAAGAGTCCCAATGGCTATCTCATGGATTAGGTAGGCGTGCTATGTATCAAAGTTAATAAAGAGAAATGTTATGAAGCCCAACAAAGTATATTGTTCCATGTTTTTGTTCGCTCTCTTGTCCTTGACCGTGCATAAAACACAACGGGCCGAATATTTAAACGAAGTCTAAGTTAGGCCGTGGTTTAAGATAATTTAATGAGGTCTAAATCTACTTATAAGCAGGTCAGTCTATAAAGTAGCTAATTGTTTTTTTAGTCTGTTATACACCTTCTAAACAGGGTTTACTGTAAATGCTTAACACATTGAGGTTGGCCAGTTTAAACTCGAGTTAGGCCACGGTATTGTTAAACCCTGTCTAAACCTTGTTTAAATATTCAGCCCAATAGGTTTTGGGTTGTGGAAGAGAAACTAACCAAGAGAAACTAACCAATAGAAACGTTTTCAACCATAGTGTGTGAGTGCAAAACAAAATATTGTGCACGGTCCGTCGTGGACCTTCCAACATAAATCTTGGCATCTTTGTTTGCTTCTTTGAAGTTTATCTGGCTTCATAACCATTTCCCTCTATTAACTATGTATGTATGAAGTACAAATTGAAGGGTCGAGGACATTACCGATCTATGTTGACTTTTGGTTATTTTTGTTTTGTTTTGCTCAGATGTGCCTGATTTTTTTCTCATATTTGCCTGAATGTGGCCTTCAATTTATTCGGAAAAAAAAACCCTGCATTATTTTGCCGATTTAACACGTAATTTTCGAGAAAACTCCATAGACATGGACAGGTTTTCTCCTTAACACAAATGTGGTGGTGGTGGGTGGGGGGGGGGGGGGGGGGGGGGGTGGGGGGTGGGGAGTGTTGAGCAGGGGACGGGACCAGGGAGTAAAGGTGCGGGAAGTCTACGGGAGACAGGAAAATTTCATAATATTTCGCAATAGAACTGAAGCATAAAGAGGCGAGAACCGGGAGTAACATTTCCGTTTGGGGAGAAGTTCAGCCACCTTAAAAAGGGAATAAATGAGTGATGTAGGCGCTTAGGTTCACGGGACCATGTGATACCAACCTCTAATGTGACAGGTTCTATATCAATTCCTCTCCGATGTATCAGGGAAGGAAGCTCACTGCGAAACTCACGCATGTCGACAATGACCTGCAACAATAGGTACAAAATAGTACTACATTTAACTAAAAAAAAAACGCACTCGGCCCACACTGACGGAGCTTATCCCGATTTCCGTAGCATGAAGCCGACTAAGAGTATAGCTACTCCGCCTGGATGGGATGCTAGTCAAACGCCAGGTTATCCCCCAGTGTTTTTTCGTCGGTACTCATTTATATACTCCTGGGTGGAGAGTGAAGTCTCTTTCCCAAGAACACAACACAATGACCCCGGCTAGGGCTCACACCTGAACCGCTCGATCCGACGTCCAACGCGGCAACCATTAGCGCTAACCATTAGGCCACCGCGCGTCCTACAACTGTGAAAAGGGCTATTGTTAACCCTTTCACTCCCAGAGTCAAACCTTGAGTCAATAAATGTGGTTGTAACTTTCAAGTCTGTGGATGAAACCCTAGTGTGTGACCTTTCAAAAGAAAGCTATTGAACAGTATTTTTAAGTGGTACTGTTTGTTTTTGACAATTTTGCAAAATGAAATTCAATATATTTTTTAGTCAGTTTTGAGCTTGGCACTTCTTGGGGTGAAAGTGTTAATTACAAAGCAGATGGTTTTCTTGACCTTTCTCGGTGTCTTGTTGTCTCCGTCACGTGTTCCTGCTTTCCGTGTGCTCACAGCATCAGTAGCCTTGGATGGATCTCTACTCAACATCATGGCCGCGCTTGTTCTGCCTTCTCGCTCCTCGGGGACAACCATGGTCTGCCAACAGGAAAAATAAATAAATAAACGAACGAACGGACGAACAACGAACGAGCGAACGAACGAATGAAAGAATCAATTGTAGAGAAAGGTGAACGTGAACTTACTCCTTTATCTTTGATGAGCGCCTCAAATGCTTCCTTTTCTTTGCGAAGAGTTGTTAAGTATTTCTGAAACAGAAATTTGAAAATGAAAAAAAAATGAAAAAAAGACCGAAAAAAAAGCAAATAAATGCCGAGTCAATACATAGATACATTTAATAATACTACCCAAAACATCGCACTTGTAGACAGTACCTGTTCCTCGACAGAGCCAGTGTAAATTAAGAAATAAACACGAAGAGGAATTCCAGGTCTTGAAGCCTTGTAAACCTGAGAGAAATAAACCAAGCTCTTGTAACGTCTTAGACTGTACGATTAACTAAAAGCTCTAGAAATATACAGTAGGAGGACACCTCTCTTAAGCGGACACTTAGTTATGTTCCCAGCTACAACCCTGGACAATACTATTGGGACACTAGCGCAATAACGACTGTAAAATTACACAGGCCCCTCCCCCCTCCCCACCGGTGCAATGTTGACATCACGCATGCGGAATCATTTTCAACTCAATCAACATTGGTTGGGGGAGGGGTACTGGAATTGTCTGTAATAACAACATTCCCAAGCTTTCTCTGGATATTAGAATATTACTATATTAGCGAAATGTATTTGTGCACGCAGTTTCAACAAGTGTCCCAAGAAGTATTGGCCAGGGTTGTACATACAAACACTACATTTTTAACCTCCCATAAGCGGACACCTCTCTTCAGCTGACACTTGCTTTTCGACTGTACTACAATAACAGTAAAGTCTGTCTAGGTGGCTTCCCAGGCCGGCGCTTAACTCCGGTTCCCATAGCACGAAGCGAAGTAGGCATATTACTACTCCCCTGGATGAGATGCTAGTCCATCGCAGGTTACCCCCCAGCATTTTGTCGCCGGTATACCAATTTATACTTCTGGGTAGAGAGAGGCACTGTGAGAGTTAAGTACAGTAGAAACTCTCTGAGCGGACACTTTCGTAAGCGGACAGCTCTACTTACGGCCGCCTTGACAAAATCCCGTTTGAACTCTAGCTCATACAAACTCTGTATTTACACATTCTCGTAAGCGGACAGCTCTACTTACGGCCGCCTTGACAAAACCCCGTTTGAACTCTAGCTCATACAAACTCTGTATTTACACATTCCAGTAAGCGGCCAGCTCCAGTTCTAGTTTCTACTTCCTGAGGGTGTCCGCTTACGGGGACTTCGACCGCCCTGCTTCGAATGTACATGTATCTGAGCTCGAACCCAGACCTCTTGGGAATCCAACGCACTATCCTTAGGGCACCACGCTGCTCAATACTAGAAGAATGACAGTTATTAATTTTCCCAAGCTGCTGAAAAAAAAACTTACCTCGAGCTGCCGTATGAACTGCATTTGTGCATCATACAGCACAACATAGCGTGGCTCAACTTCACAAAGAGTTCTCAGTAAACTGTAGCGATCACTTACAGAAAAGAAAAGGAAACAAAACGTATTTGGACAAACTGTACTTTTAAGCAAGAATTCACAGTTAGAAGAAAAGTTAGAAGAAAAATTAGGTCTCCCAAAATTAGACCTTCTTGTCTCTGATTACACCACACAGGTTATAATATGCACAAAGTTTACCCAACATCTGCGGTATTATTATACAATTCTGATGCTATCTCAATTTTGATTGGCTAAAAGCACTCTCGACTGCTAATTCCAGATGGCGTCATATCTACAGACACTGGTATTTGTGCATGTCGGTATGACGCGTTTTTGCAGACAATGGTTGTTATGCATGTCGATTGACGTCATGCACGTGTACCACGCGTCGTTCGCTTCATTATTAGCGGCAACGAAAAATAAATTAAAATATTCCACAACACGCGAAGGAAAAAAGCTACAAAACGCGGCAAAGTTAAGCCCGAAATGATTTTTAGTTTTTAAAATGTACTAATAAAACAATTATTGGATTCGGTTTTCGCATGATAGCAAAATTATCAAGGCCTCGGTTTGTGTTGTCCGCCTCAACCTTCGACTTCGCAGATAACACAAATCTCGGCCTTGATAATTCTAGCTATCATGCGAAAACCGAATCCAATAAAAGTTAATTTTATATTTACCTGCATCCTGTCAGAGGATGAATGATTACCACTCGCGAAGACAACAGTTTTATTGGCGGTGAACCCTCTTCTTCCCCTTTGTTATCTTCTTCACCTGGCTAATGGAAACGAACATGGGATGTCAGCGCCCAATAATGTTCATCTACTATTCCACTGCTGTGTCATTTTACCGTATACGGACAAGGTTAAAGTTTGTGTACAAGCCTATTGGCTTATCAGGCCGGCATTAACTCCGGTTTCCATAGCATGAAGCGATTAGGAGTATTGTTACTCCCCTGGATTGGATGCTAGTCCATCGCAGGTAATCTCCCAGCAATTTTTGTCAGGTTGCCCTGACAATTCGCCGGTATCCATTTACTTCTGGCAGGAGAGAGTCAATGTGAGAGTTAAGTGTCTTGCCCAAGAACACAACACAATGACCCTGGCCAGCGCTCAAACCCGGACCGCTCATTCCGAAGTCCAACGTGTTAACTATTACCATTACCACCATTTACAGTTTAGTAAAGTACTCATAAAATAATTCGAATGTTTGAAGACATACACCAAGACTTACCCTTAAGATAACATTAGATCTTGAGCCTTTTAGGGAAAGAAAAACAAGGAATGTAAATGTAGTCTACAGCACAGCGACTAATAGTCAAAAGAAATGAAGGTAAAATCTACAGAATATGATTTGATAAAAAACGGCTAGTGATGGTTTAGTTTTTATGCGAGTCACTGAAATCACACGAAAAGCAAACATGCTCGAGTTTGTGAAAGAAAAAGATAACCATAGACGGCAATTTACAGTATTTATTACTCCAAGGCCCAATCAAACGGTCACAACATTCTCACAACACAACATTGTTGTGGTCAAACGACCACAACAACCTCACAACAGTTCAAGAATAAAAGAAATGTTGTCACAACATCGTTGTGAGGGGTGGTCAAACAGTCTCAACATCGGCTCACAAGAAATGTTGTGAGAATGTTGTGACAAATGTTGTGACCGTTTGACCGGGCCTTTACAGAGATAACATACCTTTGAATAACTGTGTGGTTGATGCAATTGTTCTTATAAAAAAGAAAACATATTGAATTAAGGGAAGAACGAAGGAAGGAACAAAAGAAGGAAGGAAATAAGGAAAGAAACGAACGAACGAATCAACGAACGAACAACGAACGAACAAACGAACAACGAACCGAACAACGAACGAACGAACGAACAAACGATCAAACGAACGAACGAACGAACGAACGAACGAACGAACGAACGAACGAACGAACGAACGAACGAACGAACGAACGAACGAACGAACGAACGAACGAAACGAACGAACGAACGAACGAACGAACGAACGAACGAACGAACGAACGAACGAACGAACGAACGAACGAACGAACGAACGAACGAACGAACGAACGAACGAACGAACGAACGAACGAACGAACGAACGAACGAACGAACGAACGAACGAACGAACGAACGAACGAACGAACGACGAACGAACGAACGAACGAACGAACGACGAACGAACGAACGAACGAACGAACGAACGAACGAACGAACGAACGAACGAATACTTGTCTAAACAAACGAAGGAACGAAGGAACGAACGACAACAATTAAAGCTCAATTGTTGGTACGAAAAGCTACTGTTAACTTCCGTTCTTTACTTCACCAGGTAACTATTTTCACCTACACACGAAAAGCGTTAAACAAACATTTAGTACCCATCATTTGAGTCATCTGTATTCACAGTGTTCTTTGTTGCAGCAACTTTCCCTTTGGCATTGCCTTTGTCTCCAGCCTTAGCTCTGGCTTTACGTTGACGCGATGATGGTACATCCTGCAAAAGTTGGAACAAGATTACCTTGCAGACTTCACAGAAGTGAATAGTGTGGATAAGTCATACAGTAAGACTACTTTCTTTTCACTGTTTTATTTACAGGAGCTGTGTCACGATATTTTAAAGGAGAAGGTCACTCCAGAAAGCGCATTTTTTTCTCACTACCATTAAAAAGTAAATATGAAGATTAATTAGTGATCCAAAGAACCTCATAACCTCACGAAATTGACCTTCAAAGTGTCGAAAAATTATACTACGATCGCCGCCATTTTGAAGACTACTCAGCAACCTGGCAAGATCTTTTCAATTAACGGCAAAATATGAAATGTAATTCCTCTTCCATCCCTTTGTGACCTGTTACAACAGTTTGGAGCTGCTCGCAGCGCTTCCCGCCAATTCAGGTTGCACGGAATGAAGTCACGATTATGCGGCCAGGTAGCAGTCTTCAAAATGGCGACGGTCGAAGCTGAATTTTTCGACAATTTGAAGGGAAATTTCGTGAGGTTATGAGGATCTTTGGAACTTCAAACTGCGGTCAGTAATTCATCTTCATATTTACTTTTTAATGGTAGTGAGAAAAAATGCGCTTTCTGGAGTGACCTTCTCCTTTAAGTCATTTTGCGATGTACAAACTGATAACCTTCAAATTGAAGGAAATCTAAACATAATTGTTTGTGAAGGTTTAAAAACATCAAAGAAGTAATAAGAAACCACACAAGAAGAAGGATGGTTAAGGATGGAGAAGATTGAGACGGATTGCAAACGGCAAACTTGAAAAAACTAGGCTACAATTAATATTTTCAAGATGCACCAACCGTGACATAGCTCTTGTCATAGCTGGGTCTTAACTCCAGTTTTCTTAGCATGAAGCAACTACAAGTACAGTCGAACCTTTCGTAAGTGGACACCCTTGGGGCCAGAAAAAGTGTCCGCTTAAGAGAGGTGTCCGCTTATGGGAGGTTAAAAATACAGTGTTTGTATGAAGCTGGGTACATGACTAAGTGTCCGCTTACGAGAGGTGTCCACCCATTGTCCGTTAGCGGAGGTTCGACTGTACCCATCCCTCTGGATGGGATATGCGCTAGTCTATCAAAGGTCCCCCCCCCCCCCCCCTCCCCTCCCCAGCAGGTTTGCTCACTTATGCGCCTGGGTACTGAAGGATAGCAAACGGACGGACGGACGGACTGGGTATGAAGGATAGAGGCACTATGAGAGCGAAGTATCAGTGCCCAAGAACGCAACGCGAGGGCATGTTTAGAAACGAATCGATTTGTTCACCACATTGAATATTCATTATTTTCTCTTTTTCTCATTGTAATCTTACCGCTTTCTTAGCAACATCTGCAACAGCATAACCTCGCAAAGTTTCTCCACTGAAAGAAGCTACATAACATAACAACAAGTCGTAAGTTACACTTAACTCGATCCCGATAACTCGAATCTTCAAGGGAAATTGTAAAACGTTCGAGTAATCACTCATTTTACTTATCAGGAGTTCGAGGTATCGAGGGTAAAATTAGTAAGAAAATGACCTGAAGGGAAAATGAATTAACATCGAGTTAGCGGGAGGTTCGAGTTATCGAGGGTTCGAGTTATCGGGAGTCAACTGTATTTCTCTACACTGGGTTATGCTTAAACAATCAGACTGCTCGCTCTCGGCTTCTATCGACTTTGATAGTTGACTCGGGGCTTCGCCCCTCACCATCTAACAGCCGATAGAAACCTCGAACTCGCAGTATACAGTACTTTACAATTGCTCACTGGAAAAGTGGGTTACAAAGTGGAAAGTTGGACGAAGGAGTTGGGAGAAGGCTTTACCTGTTTCTGTAGTTTCAGCCACTGTTGTTGGATTCTTAATCAACTTGTTGTAAAGATGTTTGAGCACAGCTTCGCCACCATCACAGAGATACTGAAACATGAGACATTCTCAAAATCATTAATAGAGCGGTTTTCAAAGGAGTGTCGAAAGTAATCCAGGAATTGCTTTGGTTTTGCTTTAATACTAAGCAGCTCTCTATGATTGGTTTAAAAAACTCGCGCCACCTACTCAACCAATCAGATACAAAACCAAAACCAATCTCGACTTGCTCACACGCGTTTTCCCGCGCTTTTCACTGGTTACGAGTATTTTCTTCGAGTTCTCATTGGTTCGTTTTGTTGTTTACGTTTGTTGTGATTGGCCATTGTAATTGCTTTGGTTTTACGAAATTGACGAAATTCAAGGTGTTTGGAAATCCGACGAAACACTGTCTCTACGTCAAAAATACTCTGTTCTTGGTGATTGGAAATCGGATGAAACACTGTCTC
Source organism: Desmophyllum pertusum (assembly GCA_029204205.1). Lineage (NCBI taxonomy): Eukaryota > Metazoa > Cnidaria > Anthozoa > Scleractinia > Caryophylliidae > Desmophyllum > Desmophyllum pertusum. The sequence continues at coordinate 583,940 of MU826382.1, read as the reverse complement.
TATGGAATATATTTTCTCCCAACTAGCCGTCATTATAGAGCCGTAAGGTGGTCTCAAATCGAATTTAGCTTTTAATGTTTCAACTGGACTGAAAAGGTTAAAATAAGCACATACATCTCTGAGCTGTGAACATGTTCTCTCATCATAAGCAGCTATCAGTACATGGCCCGGACCAACTGGAAAATAACAACAAACAAAATTAAACACATATCATTAGTAAAAATCTACTAGTATACTAATGCAAATGAGACAATCTGATTGGCTGAGCCACTCGTACACTATCAGCCTTTAGTGTGCAGTGGCTGGAGGTCGTCTACAAAAGTGCGGTTTCTTCTCGTTTATCCGAAGTTTTGGAAGAGGATTTGGAGTTAATACTAGACAATTGTTGTGATTTTTACTAAAACAATTATTAGATTATGAGCTCGAGATTTCTATGATGTGATAGTTGATGAGGCCGTAAATAGAGCGGTTTTCAATTGACTGATGAAAGTAATTGCTGAATTGGTTTGGCTTTGCTTTACTACGCTCTGTGATTGGTTTAAAAAAACTCGCGCCACCTACTCAACCAATCAGATGCAAAACCAAAACCAATCGCGACTTGGTCACACGCGTTTTCCCGCGCTTGGCGCCGGTAACGTGTATCTGCTCCGAGTTCTCATTGGTTCGTTTTGTTGTTTACGTTTGGCCATTGTAATTGCTTTGGTTTTGGTTTTACGACACAATTGAAAACAGCTCTATACAGTTGAGTCCCAATAACTCGAACCTCGCGTTAACTCGAAGTAAATTCGTTTTCCCTTCAGGTCATTTTCTTACTAATTTTACCTCCGATAATTCGAACTCCCGATAACTCAAACGTTTTTCAATTACCCAGTTGAACTTGGAGTTATTGAGAGGCAACTGTACGTATGAAAAAATAAAAAGCCAGAAGAAAAATAAACAGTACGTTTGGTATCATTCTTGGCATCATCACGTTCTATCTCGTCCAAGACATCCGCGAGTAGCTTCCACTTTGGACTCTCTTCCAAAACAAGTTCCTCTGTGATAAAAAAAAAAATGAAATCAGAGTTAAGCCATAAGCAATGTGAATGCTACAACAAGTAATGGATATGATCATTGGCTAACTGGAGTACCGAACTGGCCAACGTTTTTATAATTGGGGTGCATGTAAAGAGGCACTATAAGAGTTTTAAAAAGTGTCATCTTCCACTTTTCTAATATGTTTCCCGTCACCTATAGCTAATTGGTAAAAATCTACTAGTATACTAATGCAAATGAGACAATCAGATTGGCTGAGCTACTCGTACACTATCAGCCATTAGTGTGCAGTGGCTGGAGGTCGTCTACAAAATTGAGGTTTCTTCTCGTTTTTCCGAAGTTTTGGAGGTCTGACAGGATGATTTGGAGTTAATACTAGACAATTGTTGTGATTTTTACTAAAACAGTTAGATTATTCGCTCTCAATTTCTATGATGCGATAGTTGAATCGGCCTACGGCCTCATCAACTATCACATCATAAAAATCTCGAGCTCATAATCTAATAGACCAATTTCGATATATTAATATTCTAACTTGGCTCCGAGGCTTAGGGGAATAAGACAAAAGAAATCGACAAGAAAATCACATCGAGGTTGAGGGATGAATAAATCATTTCTTTGTCTTATTCCCCTAAGCCTCAGAGCCAAGTTAGAATATTAATATATCGAAATTGGTCTATTGTTAATTAGTTACTTACATGTACCTTGTACATTGTATACGTACCACAAACATGCCTTAAAATGATCTTCCTTAAAAGGATAAGAGAAAGGTAGAACTGAAAATAATAATAATAAAAATGTACCTTTCTGTTCCTTCTCAATGTCAGAACTACTGAAAGTAAAAAAAGAAGAAGAAGAAACCTTAGCCTGCGTAGCAAGCTCTTTGCTATGCAGGCTAAAGAAACCTCAAATTAATTTATATCTGTATTAAACACTTTGCTTTACAATATTTTAATATTGCAAACTGCATCGAGAGGCATACTATTTAATATCCACTCTCGCAAGGGGCTTTTCAGAGACTTGAAGACTTAGCCTATTTTGACAAGTTCAGGTTGCCTTTGAAATTGTAGATATAGTCGTTTATAGTATTGAGAGGAGTTTACAGTGAAGAGCGGTCACCATTGCCTCTCAACAAAGTTTTTGATGACATCTTTTTGACAACTTTCTGATGGCTTCCATTTAAACTAGCAAATCAAAATAGCAGTTATTACAGTTGAGCCCGCAGTCAAATATTCTTTTGTTTTTAAAAAGTATGCAAACGAGTTAGGCTCAATTTCCGCCGCTCTCTCGAGTCCGGTCTTCGTTCTGGCTCATTTTCCCGAACAGCGGCTGGTAATCGAGCCTACAAATGAGGCTAATGGGCCAATACAATGCCAGATTGACCCGTTCGCCTCGTTTGCATGTGAAACCACTGTAAATCATCTGTAATAACTACTATTGCAATCTTGAATTGTGGGAGGCGGAGATGTCAATTGTCAGAACGCGAATGAGGAGCTTGACATCTCCACAAAAACTTTGTCTAGTGGCAACAGTAGGGCGCTCTGCACTGTAATAGAGTCTACATTAAATCACTGTATGTTTGAACCTCGTGTACTCACAGATTCTTGTCATCTTTCTGTTTTGTTTTCTCTCCTTTCATCTTCTTGTTTTTCCTCTCAGTGTACTCCACAACTCTGTCTTTTGCATGCTATGAGAGATGAAGTGCAATGGCACGGTGGTGTAAAACAATGGGTGTTGTATACATTTTGTGTATTTTGTTTGTTACATTTTCGTCCTGTTGACATACTTTGTTTTACTGCTAGTTGAGATATCACAATTTAGGCTTTTAAACATCCTGGCTCTGTTGGTACCTCTTAGGGCCTCCACAGACTGGAGAGGTAGTTGTCGACAACTATTTAGTTGTCGATCATAAAAAGTTGTCGATAACAAAAAAGCCAGTGTGTGAAGCTAGTTGTCGATAACTAAGGCCCTTACAATAACTATCTTCACACACAGGCTTTTTTGTTATCGACAACTTTTTATGATCGACAACTAAATAGTTATTGATAACAATTGGCCTAGTCTGTGGAGGCCTTAGAAGTGAAAATAATTCGAGCCACACCCACAAAATGAGATTCTAGTATCTTTTAGGGGCTCCTTTCAAAATTTCGACAGTCACCCCGTCACTTCTATATAAGAGGTCGAGGGCTGTTTGGCAAAGGGGGAAAATTCTGGCCAAATATTTGCAAGTGAAATTCTTCAAGTACTTCCACAAATATTTGACAAAAACAGCAATTTTTAAATGTTCCCTGATCATTGACTGGGATGTGCTTACCACAAACAAGGAATCTGCGGCATCCATGAACATCCAAAGGGAATGATTCTTGACATCGCGCTGACTGGCCCTGGTAACAAAATGTTATTCATTACCAATCTCGTTCCCAGTATCGTTAACCCTTATCCAGGAAAACGGGAAACGAGATACTCTGGGATAAAGCGTTCTGCCATGACATGCGCAGTAAAACCGGAAGTCCAAGAATCCTGTGTGTGTCCCTTTGAGACATATAGAGTCGAACATGGAGTCTTTATTCCACGAGGCTATTCAGTATTCTTTAGAGAAATTAAGAAAAAAGAAATTGAAAAAGGAGCAGTTCAAAGGGACAAACACATGCGCAGTAAAACCGGAAGTCCAAGAATCCTGTCATGGCAGAACGTTTTATCCCAGAGTATCTTGTTGCCTGTTCTGCCACTGGATAAGGGTAATGAGGGCTCTGGGAACGAGATTGATTCATGACAAATTAGTTATGAACTAAAGATAAAATGTATACAAAACTTCATGATTGACAGCCCTGGCCATAATCAAAACAATTTCTAGATCCTAACTAACTAAATGTGAAAAACTAAACACAATAATATAGATTCTGCCATATAGAAGTATTCTAGATATTGATTCAAAAGAGTACCTTAATGATTCCAGAAAGTTGTAGAATGTGATGCAGTCATACTGTGTTAGGTACCTGCAATGTTCAAAGCAATAATTATACCAGTTCATATTAATGATGTACTATTGTCTTGTCTTGGGAAGCACTGTGGACTAATGGTTAGTGTGTTGGACTCCGGATCGAGCAGTATGGGTTTGAGTCCTTGAGGCACGCTTGCATTGCCTCTCTCTGCCAAGGAGTATACATGTGAATGGGTACTGGCAAGCGACCTACAAGTAACAGAAAACGCTGGGGGTTTACCTGCGATGGACTAGCATCCCATCCAGGGGAATAGTGATACTTTACGTCGCTTCATGCTAAGGAAACTGGAGTTAAGCACCGGTCTGATAAGCCACTTGGCTTACAGACAAACTAACCTTTTTAACTCGTGAATGCGCGCATGCGCAGAACGAGTTATAGCATTGGTGGACAATGTCACTCGGTCAATGGGCTGTAAACTTTAATCGCTAATTAATCAATTAAATTAATGTATGCATTAATTCCCTCTTTTTTTTTCCCTTTTTTTTTTTGTTTTTTTTTTGAAACGACGGGTTGTGGGATTCGAACCCTCGAAGTCCTGCTTTGGAACTCAGAACCTTACCACTGCGCCACGCCAGCACTTGTTGATTTAGACGTGTATACGAAACATATAAATACATATGGTGGGGGGGGGGGGGGGGGCTTTGTGCCCGTTACTACGCTGACCGAAATTACGACTACTGTAGGCTCAAACTTTGCCTAATCTGGCTCGTTTTACGGCTTTTTGGGCTGGATAACACTGATAAAACAGGCTATAGGAACTTTTTTGTAGTGAATGAATGCCTTAGTTTTCGGGTCAACCGGACGATAGATACAGTGACGTTTTATCATGGATCCATCTGTGCGCGGGAGCTGTCTATGGTAATGGCGTTCGCGAATCAAAGCGTTTGTGTTCCCTGACAAAATATTCAAGACCATCTTAGCGAGAATTCATGTGGCACACCACAAGCTAAGTATTTCTAGCTCTTTCGATCTTTAAACAAAACGAACACAGTACCCTATTGGTTTCTTGTTAGAAGACGGTGTTTCTCTGCTTTCTATGATCAAAATCATCATCCATCCTGTGGGCGCCAAGTGTCGCATAGGGCATATTAAATTACGATCAAAATACACCTTCAGTAAAGTTCGAAATGGAAAGAAGTAACAGTCAAGAATACTCGATCGCCAAATAAGAGGACATAATTATTGAAGACAAGCTATATTCAAACGGAAACCGAAACTCGTACTTCAATGGAGTTTTCAGGACTTTTATACGAGAACGGTGCCGTTCGGTAAGTGATATTTTTTAATGTTGTTTTTCTTGATTGATCCCAATTCAAACAACGTTTTGTACTCGGACGTATGAAGCTGTACGATTTCGCTCGATGAAAAATTATAGCAGATGAAGCCTCAGCTAAAATTATTTGCGAAATAACTTTTTATTTCTGCTTCTAAAAGGAAATGTAGCATTTTATATTTGAATTATTTGTTGTTTGTTGTTGTTGTTAATTCAATATTCTCTGAGGAGAATTAAACATCTCATCGTGTTTTGTTTCATGAATAAAGTACCATTTTATCTGGATCAGTGTGTATTTTCTTTATACTAGTTATAGTTACCGCAAAAGCGCCAACGACATAGAGGAGCGAATAATTGATAGAAAGCTTTAAAATATATATATGATCATGAAACATACAAGTTAAAATCTGACCGGCATTACACTGTAAATATTAAAGACAACACGAAAGTCCCAGTTTATTTGATGACAAGATAACAAAATTAATACCCCATCCTAAAGTTGCTTAGAAATCGGGGATTGCAACTTCATAGATAACTGAAGTATTTTTCTTTCCAAGAGTTTCGTGTATGACAGAATGAATGTTTTACATATAAAATTAATTTTATATTGTGCGTGCGAAAGCACAGTCGACTACACAAACAAGATCAGAACGTTTTGAAATGATTGAAATATTTTATTTCACGAACAGCAACCAGTCCGAACATATTGGCCGAATATTTAAACGAAGCCTAAAAAGTTAGTTAATGAGGTCTAAATCAATTTATAAGACCTTATAAGCAGGTCACTCTAGTTCGCTAAATGATTTTTTAGTCTGTGTTTATATACACCTTCTAAACAGGGCTTACTGTACGCTTTTCGTTTGAGTTTCCCTCCCGACCAAGACTGATTTGGACGTGAGTACGAAATACACCGGCCTGCGTGAATAAAATAAGCCGCGCGGAATCTTAACTTATTGTTCTGTTTCGAGAAATAAATCGTTTCCTCGAAATCCCTATTCGAGTCAGACTCAAAACTCGAAACTCGCCGATTCTCGAAAACATCGAGGACGAGACTCTCAACTTACATTTCCCCGGTACTACTGCATATTTCTATGTTAATTAATTTCTTTACTTTTCCATTCACGAGTTGGCACATAGTGCCTTTGATTAACCTTTTGTCTGGTCTTGTTAAAATTCCATATATACTCCACTGATCATAGCTTCCTGTGATTGATTAGTTTCCAGTAATAATTCGATCGAGTGGTGCAATTTCAGGGACTGTCAAATTATAATAATAAATTATAATATGACAGGGATGCTATTGGCTGCCCAATATAGAGAGTGAATGCTTGACACAGTGCTACATGTAAGTCCTATACTTACAGTAAAATCAGCCTCAGTACTTTAAGATCAGCAACCAATTGCTTTGTCTTGTTTCCCTGAAAAATAGACATCATACATGTACACTGATTTCTAAGATATTGTACATGTAGGTTGACATTGCCACTTACCTGCCGCATAGTCAGTCAAACCACTGCAATTTCAAACATGTTTAGGGGAAACATATTTCCTTAGCTTTAAACATGTTTACTTAGATATAAACGTGTTTCGGCCCAGTGGGACGCAGTGTTTACTCACTGCAGTTAGAAAGTGAATTCCATAATTACATTAAAATAGAATCTTACCAGTTGATGCCAGACAGGATTTAGCTGAAATCTCAGAATTTTGTCAAAAGACTTGCTGATGCTGTTCTCCACTGTAAGATCATCTGCATCAAGCTAGAAGAAATAGAAAATGGTTCACATGTGTACATAGCCTGATACAAAGACAATATATTTTTTGGGAGAATTCAAAAGTTTATGATGAAAACCTGATCCACAGGCAGGGTTTACATTATAAAGCACTTTTGAATTCTCCCAAACTTTCTCGAGGTGCTCTTAAGGCACTGTGAGAGAAAAGCTTGAATCCAGATCTCTCAATCTGGAGTCACTCACTCACTCATTTGACAAATAAAATTTTACGTCTTCAGTTGCTACTGTAACATATTTTAATAGGTCCTATGAAGAACATTGCCACATGACCTTGTCATCATAAAAATACAGTCAACTCTCATTATAGCGGACACCCTCTGGACTTAGTTTGGAGTGGTAAGTAATATCGAGAGTCCGCAACAGCGGGAGTCATTTTCAGTCAAACCTCTATTAGCTTTCACCGGGTGGAGGGCTGGATTTTGTCCGTAATAGCGGGTGTCCGTAATAACGGTGTGTCCGCAAAGCGAGAGGTGACTGTAGGTGGTGATACAAAATAGTTGCCAGGAATGGAAAGAGCGTGATGAAATTAGTAACTGGGTTGCCAATTTCCATTTCTGAGACTCGTTTTGTACTAAGTACTGCCTATTTTCATGATTGACAAGGCCAGTCGTGACAGGGTTCTGCGCAGGGCCTATTTTATCCTGGGGGGGGACTCCCACATATAAGAGATGGGGGTGATCATCGGAATTTGTGAAAGGAAACCCTAAAAGGTACCATAATCGTGTTTTGTGGGTGTGGCTCAAATAATTCTTTTCACCCCTAGAAGAGCCCATACCAATCATTCTAAAACAACCTGGAAAACTATAGTTTCTGTCATATTTTTTCCGGCCTAATACCCTAAACAGGTACTGCGATAACTCAGGGCATAAACTGGCTACCAAACCTCGGATTTCACCCCCTATTAAAAGGGTACGACGATCACCACAGTCCCCCCCCCCCCCCCCCCCCCATCTGGGTATTTTACTGGGTCAACTCACCGTTGGGTTTGCTCTCTTCAGTTCTTTTAGACAGGTGTCAGTCAAATCAAGAACTGCCGTCTGGATGGCCAGCATGGAGGGTGTTAAGTGAAGGTGAAGCTCAATAACCTCTGGCTTGAAATGTTTAAACAACAAGCACAATAAATTAATTATGTGACAAATAACTGAGTCACTGACCAACTAATCAATTATTGGTACACAGCCTTTCAAACCATCCTCAATGTAAAAATTATAACGTTGTTAGAACTTCTAATAACCAGGCTGTCTTATTAAGTAATTCTGTTCAATCACCTAAATTAATTTTATAAAAAAATGTTCAGTTGCTCAGTTGGTCAGTCACTCGGTTGGTCAATTGCTCAGTCAGTCACTTGGTTGGTCAGTTGCTCAGTCCGTCACTTGGTTGGTCAGTTGCTCAGTCAGTCACTCGGTTGGTCAGTTGCTCAGTCAGTCACTTGGTTGGTCAGTTGCTCAGTCAGTCACTTGGTTGGTCAGTTGCTCAGTCAGTCACTTGGTTGGTCAGTTGCTCAGTCAGTCACTCGGTTGGTCAGTTGCTCAGTCAGTCACTTGGTTGGTCAGTTGCTCAGTCAGTCACTCGGTTGGTCAGTTGCTCAGTCAGTCACTCGATTGGTCAGTTGCTCAGTCAGTCACTTGGTTGGTCAGTTGCTCAGTCAGTCACTTGGTTGGTCAGTTGCTCAGTCAGTCACTCGGTTGGTCAGTTGCTCAGTCAGTCACTTGGTTGGTCAGTTGCTCAGTCAGTCACTTGGTTGGTCAGTTGCTCAGTCAGTCACTTGGTTGGTCAGTTGCTCAGTCAGTCACTTGGTTGGTCAGTTGCTCAGTCAGTCACTTGGTTGGTCAGTTGCTCAGTCAGTCACTCGGTTGGTCAGTTGCTCAGTCAGTCACTTGGTTGGTCAGTTGCTCAGTCAGTCACTCGGTTGGTCAGTTGCTCAGTCAGTCACTCGATTGGTCAGTTGCTCAGTCAGTCACTTGGTTGGTCAGTTGCTCAGTCAGTCACTCGGTTGGTCAGTTGCTCAGTCAGTCACTTGGTTGGTCAGTTGCTCAGTCAGTCACTTGGTTGGTCAGTTGCTCAGTCTGTCACTTGGTTGGTCAGTTACTCAGTCTGTCACTTGGTTGGTCAGTTGCTCAGTCAGTCACTTGGTTGGTCAGTTGCTCAGTCAGTCACTCGGTTGGTCAGTTGCTCAGTCAGTCACTCGGTTGGTCAGTTGCTCAGTCAGTCACTCGGTTGGTCAGTCGCTTGGTTGGATGCCCGGTCGGTTGGTATTCTTAAACATACAATGTACCTTGTGCTTTTCCAGAAAAGCTGAAACTGTTGCATGAAATCTGAATTTAGAAAGAATTCAAAACATCTTTAGTTTATACATGTAGTCACCAAAATCTGCTTTATAGAATCAGGTGGCATCTAATCAACTACATTTATCGATGGGTAAAAGAAATCTGAACACTTTATAATAATAAAGTAAATAATAAAGTTATTGAGTTTGGTCTTTACTGCCTTGCCAGGGAGAGGGGGTGGATTGCGTGGCTAGCCAGCTCCCCCCCCCCCCCTCCTAATCCAACCAAAAAATAAAAATAATAAACACATTAAAACTGAAAATAAATACAAGCACATTTGGGAGGTGTATTTGCTAACAGCTAGACTGCTTGATAGACTGTGAACAGTCCCTCTATTTTTTCCATGTTGATCGTCAAGCAAGACTTCAATTTCTTAGCCACAGTACCCTAAGTAGTTTTGTCCTCTCCCCAGTTTTCGCGTGCCATGAAATTTAAGATGGCCGCTTCACTGTCGAACAATCGACACTGAAAAAATAGAGGGGCTATTCACAGTCTAAATGCTTGCCGACATGTTCATGTACCTGGGCCAGAGATAGAGTTTTCGAACAAACAAGTTCTTCATCACTTTCTCCACTTGAAAGAAGCCATTAGTGAAAGCCTGAGGATTATCTGAGAAGGCTTTAATGAAACCAGTCTACAACAGAGAAGATAAATATGAGTCAACCACAGAATAAATGAGAGTCTTGTGAGGGCAGGGGAAGAAGAGAGGGTGGGAAGTTAAGTGGGATTTTCAAGGTGGTGGGAACCGGGAGAAATATAATTTCAGCATTGTGTAATATTTATTTAATTGATAGAAAAAGCACAAAGAGGCGGGAACCACAACAGAAAGGGACGGGAGCCGGGAGTACAAGGTACGGGAAGCGGGAAGTTCAAATCCCCCCTGTTCCCTCAAATCCCCCCTGTTCCCTCAAATCCCCCTGTTCCCTCAAATCCCCCACTTGGGGGCATTAACTTAATATTAATTGTTATTAAAACATGGTTGAATACATAAATATGTTTAAAAAATAAAATAAATAAAACATGAATCAATGTACATTCTATATACATTGCACTTTAGTGTACCTTGTTGTTTTCTCTGTAGAGTCGTAGTATGAAAGCCTCTTGGCAAGATTCAATGATTCTGAGCAAATAAAAGAAAACATATAGATGAATTAACAGCATATTTTAGTATAATTATATACACCTATTTCAATTAACGTTGTCGGATAGAAATGTTCTTTAAAAGCCCGCAAAGTCTGCAAGAAAAGACCGAAAGGTAGCATGGGTAAAAGTAGAAAACTGCTGCACGCACCGAATAGTAATGAGAAGTAACATGAAAAACCTTATTTCTAACGATTCCTTTTGTTTTACACCTATAGAAGTAAGCTACGATTAGCCAAACTCAATTTTAGCAGAATCAGCTTGTGAAAAACATGGAAAACAAATTATCTAATTCGGGGCAAAGCAAATACATCATGGCGAAATAAAAACGTGTAGATTTTAGACTACCATTTGGTCTTGTCTTGTAGGCTTTACGCTTCTATATCCGACAACGTTAATTGAAATAGGTGTATGTGCTTAAGTTACAATCTTGAACTGATTTGGTTGCAGGCAACTAGTAAGTACATTGTGTATGATTGTATTAAGACCACAAACTACATGTTTTTGAGTGGAGGGCTAAACTAAATGCATAAAACCACCAGACTGGCATTTAAAATCAGAGCAGCAACGTCTTACAATGTCTCATCAGATCTTCACATAACAAATCTTAAAATAACTATGAACTAAAGTTTTTTTAAGAAAACCTATTCTGAAATGTTTTCTGTATGAGCATATATACATGTAGTAGAACAGTTAAGCCTCCTGTACTAGAAGCAGTATTTCTTTCAACTCCATGCACCATCGATCAAAAGTTGGCCTCAATTTGTTTCTTATCAGCTAATTCCGAAACGTTTTTTTCTTTTTCATTCCATAAATCCTCCCCCTCTCTCTCCGGATATAAACCCTCACGTTTTTATTAAAAAATGATAAATAAATAAATTAATTAATTAATTAAAAAAACCTCACATTTATAAGCCCACCCAAAAAAAGAAATTCAATTTAGTTGTTGATCACCCTAGCCATGACAAATGAGACTCAAACATATCACTAGCTCAACAGTTTATCAGTACAACTTGAATTTTGCGCAAACCAGTAAATGATTGACATACTTATGAGCGCGGTAGACAACAATTCCTGTCACCAGATGAATGGGAAGCCTCTTGGTCAGCATATCCACGACCAAGATTCTTGACGTGACAAACAGCACACCTCCACTGAGGTACACAGACTCCCTGTAATGAGAAGCAGTATACTTTACATAACAATCAAACAATAATAATGCTAATGCAGGAGGTGTGGTCTCCTAATGGTTGGAGCGTTGGACTCCAGATTGAGACATCCGGGTTAGAGAATGGACAGCATAATAATAAATTATATTGTGTGATTTTTTTTTGGGGGGGGGGGAGCATTGCGTCAATTGACAAAGAGCTAAAGGCAATGAAAGTTATCAATAATTGAAAACAAATTATTCATGTACCTCTCAGATGAACTGAATTCAGTGGTGATAACTTTTGGTAGCGGAACATCTGAAGACTTCAGTTCATCAAGTATGTAGTCCTGCAAATAAGGTCATTACTAGCTTAAAAACAGGGGTTAAATCTTGAATAGAAACATTGTTACTGTGTGTGTCTTTCAACTCTGAAGTTCAAAATCCAACTAACGATTACATTTTTCACTGCCATCAATCATAATTACATCAACAGCCAACAGACTTGTTGTCATCAGTCAACAACAACACTCTTAGGCTGCAAATAATGCTGCATTTAATTCTTCCAACACTCAAGAGACTTCTATACATATCACATAGCTCTACAGAGACCTGTGTATAGTCCCTGGGGGGTACTCTGGTATATTAGTGATGGGCACCTCCCCATCACTAAATATATAATATACCTGAATACCCTCCCACCCCCCACCCCCCCCCCCCCCCCCCACACACACACACACACACACACACACACACACACTGGGGTGTAGTCACTTCTCAGATTAGTTACTAATTGAATAAGAAAATTCAAAATTGATCAATAGAATCCAAGATACTGCACAGAGATTGTTGGGGGGTGGAGGAGGGGAGAGGGTGGGGGGGGGGGGGGGGGGGGAAGCAGGGATCCATACCTCCCCCACGGAAGGTTTTTTGGTTTGAACCCCCTCCCCTCCCCCATACTTTCCTAATTTTGGCTTTTGAGACCCCCTCCCCTTCGGAATTTCCAATGACCTTCCTTGGGGTGGTTATGGATATTTTCTGGAACCGCAAAGGTTTTCAAAATTCTATTGACAGCTACACTAAAGTAGGTAATCTGCACGCCAGCTTTAATACACAATTCGGTGTAACCTGCATAAAATGCACCCTGGGGCCCGGGGTGGGGGAGGGGGGAGGTGTAAAATATTTCTGCAAGGTTCAGTTCACTACCCTCAGTATTCTGTATCTATTCTACAGTTGGAATTCAATCTTAAAATACATTGAAAAAAGGACGATACATACTTCTTCCTGATCTGTTGTGTTGATTACAAGGACTAATGAAATGGACGAAGGATCACTTGTGACACAATGGATCTTCAGAAAATTCGTGATAACACGCTCTATACTCAGTCCCCTATAAAACCAGAATTGAGAAACATCAGGTCAACAGAAATAGAAACAAGGCCTTCTAGATTGCTGGTTCACTTACTTAGCTGTGACGAACAGCCCATCGTCATCCATAAGCTCAAGAAACATCGAATTTTCATATTCAGATAGTGCCGCCATTTTGAAAGTGGCTTTGCGGAAACAACCGCTGACCACAAAAACGTCAAGTCGCGGAGGCCGGAGGCCGAGCGATCAGCTCAGGTAGGGGGGATCAAGTTTCGTCGAGAAAACGTCGAAGTCGTGCCAAGAATGGATAGCCTAAAATCAGATCAGACGTTACCCTAATCCAAAAAAGAAAACTAACCATTCTCAGGGTTATAGTAAGCTAACCGGCGTACTACAGTAGGCTGATTTGATTTTGGCTATAACCTTCGGGAAAACGGCAAAAATTATCGGGGTTTCCGCTAGTAATTATTGTGTTTTAAAATTAAAGTGTTATGTTGCACCACTCAGCATTCGGTTTAATCGTGCAATGAATTATGAATATATTTAGGATTAAATGACTAATTTTCATCTCTGTGGATCTGTTTATAATTTGTTTCACATGCAACTTCAGGCGAGTGATGACATTTATTCGTTATATCGGGGTAGGTTTTAATTTAAGTTCGGGCTTCTGGGTTGTGTTTGTTATATTGGGGTTCTGTTCCATACATTCTACTATAGCTTTAGCCCGGCTGAATAATATTGTTCGTTAAACAGGGGACTTCGCAGACTTCGTGTATACAAGTTACACAAAACTCAAGGTATAAGACTATCTCAATGATATTTTAACAGTACATAAGAATGGATCATGTACAGTGATAAATTGCTTCTACAATTACTCTGTAGTGATAAAGCATTGTTTAGTTAGCCTCTACATTTGCAACGTGCTGTTTCAAAAACAGTTGTTCTCTAACTGATTAATAATTCATCAAGTTGTGTAAAAGAAAATTTAGACTGTGAACAGTCCCTCTATTTTTTGCTCTGAAATCGTCGCGCCGTCACGTTCGATCGTTGAGACGCCATCTTGGATTATTTGGCGAGTGAAATCTGCATGGGGAGAGGAGAAAATTTCGCTCGCCAAATAATCCAAGATGGCGGCTCCACGATCGAACATAACGGCGCGACGATTTCAGCGCAAAAAATAGAGGGACTGTTTACAGTCTAAAGGAAATTATACCTTTGGCCATCTGACCTTAATTAGCATACATATTTACGATTTTATTTCTCCGTTTACCCCTTAGTTGTAGTTTTGATAAGATATATCAAACACTCGGTACAGTGTTTCTTCGCAGTTCCAAACACCTCGAATTTTCAACTCTCTTCTCGGGGTTTGGAAATTCGATGAAACACTTTCTCGAATGTTTGAAAGAGCGGTTTTCAATTGAATGTCATGAAACCAAAACCAAAGCAATTACTATGGCCAATCACAACAAACGTATACAACACATTTGAAACAATGAGGTCAGTGAGAGCTCAAAGCAAATACACATGACCAGCGCCAAGCGCGGGAAAACGCGTGACCAAGTCGTGATTGGTTTTGATTTGAATCTGATTGGTTGCATTGAGTAGGTACGTGGCGCGAGTAGTTTAAAACCAATCATAGAGCCCCAGCGTAGTAAAGCAATTCAGTGGTTACTTTCGACACTCAATTGAAATCCGCATTACATTACGTAAAGCTATACTACCGAGCCCTACATCAAATACAATATATTGCTCGTCTCTGTTTAGCTATCAAGGTGAGTGACTTTGCAGAGAACAATCTGAGATGAAGCTGTGCTCAACTGTGAAAGAGACGCAGTTCCTTCGTGTCTTCTTAGAGTTTCGACGAACGAAGGAATCCGGGGCAATTTCAACACTTTCCTGATTCGTTTTACAAACTGTCCTTGTCTAAAGGCGCAGAGGATGGGATTTATACAGGAATTCAGCCCAAGACAGGCAATGGGGAACCAGAATCCAAACACAAACAAGACCTGGGTGCTGCTGTCACTGTTCAGTTGAATTGTATGGTGGATGCTCTTGACCGGGACAAATGTAATAATCAGAATCATTGGTGTCAAGAGAAGGACAAAATTGCTGCCAACAACGAGAGCGATCTTCTTAAGGATGGCGGCTTCTCGTTTGACTCCCAATTGAGCGCCTGAGTGACGAACGAACCGGAATATCCCCACGTACAAAGGGATGTTGGTGAGGTAGAGCGCGATGAGAACTCCTAAGCATATTAGAAATGTGTTTTTCTCTGCGACTGGAAAGCTGCACATCATGGTTGCGCTGTAAGAGATATTTAGAACGCGGAGGAATGGAGAGAGGGCGTATCCGAGTGATAGAATCCACGCGAACAGTAAGCATACTGCAGCCACTTTCTTGCTTAAGCGGCGGTCAGGGTTCATACAGTACACGATCGAGCAATACTTCTCGACAGTGAGTAGAAGGGATGTCACTGCCGCAACACATTCAGCTGAGGTGAAAATTACAGCGGCAAGCGGACAGAGAATTCCTCCGCCAAGAACAAGCTTCTCGTCTGTATTCAAGTTTACACTCACATTGGACAAGAAGTTGAAGATGTTCAGACTGCCAATAATGATGGAATAGATTCCAATAAGCAGATCACAAAGAGCCATGTTGGTAATAAGTAGCATTGATGTTGTTTGGCAAAGGGATCTCGACGACATGACCGTTATTAATATGATCATATTCAGAATCACCGCGATTGCGCCCATAATGTAAGAACTGTAAAACAGTCTCTTCGGTACACTTGTTATTTTCGTTCTTTCAGTGTCGCTTGGGAGAAAAAGAAACCTGGGAAAACACCTAGGCTTCATTTGCGAGCAAAATGGATAAAATCCATGTTCGATAAACTTTAAAACTGGGTTGCTATTTCCACCTTCCAAGTTGAGTATTGATATATTCATCTTCCACAAAGAACAGTTGACGCATTCATCACTCCATGTAACACCCACGATGCATCCAAGTAATGGCATGCTTAAGATGTTGCTATCTGGGGTCCACGCACTTCCGGTTACTTTCAAGGTCACGAGGTTTGGTAGCTGTGTGATGACGTCACCTTCCCATCTCTGCAAGGGGTTAAAGCTGAGATCCCTGTTGGTGTACAAATAATTTTTGCTAAACCAAGAAATGTATGCTATTTGCATAGATTAGTATTTTAAATTCTTCTGATGGGTTGACTGAAATATAATATATAGTAACATTAAAGTAGTGGTAATTTATTTAGAGCGGTTTTCAATTAAAAAAAGGCAGCACTCACAACTTAGTTCCCAGCCTTTTCTCTTTTTCTGTCAAGGGAAAGGGACCTGGGAATGAATTCGCTGCATCCATCACAGGGGAGCATGGTCCAACCTCGTTCCCAGGGCTTTTCCCTTAGAAGGGAAAAGCCCTAAGAACGAGGTTGGCGCATGGTCCATTTTCACTCTATAACAAAGAATGCTGCCTTTACCGACAAATTCACTTTTCTGAGCTCATTGCGGTGCCAATTGCTTATTTTAAGGAATTTTAAGTTGATCTTGGACTACGTAGATATGAAATTAAAAAATAAAACAAATACTTACAAAAATGAGAGATTATAGCGTGATCCAAAGGCACCATCGCCGATAGAGGAGATACCGTTGTATGCCAGAGTACTAAAACATAAACCGTATAGTTAGTCCTGATTCCTTTTCTCAGGAGAGTCAGCTGAGAGATAAACTAACATCGAGAACAATTACTTACAGATTAACTAACTCACTCTGGTTCTGCAAAAATTCCGTCGGTATGCTTTGAAGGCCGTTCCTGGACAAATCCCTGGAAAGTAACGGATAAGTTACGACCTACCGTTGTAGAGAGGTGGCCGTTGTAGGGAGGTTTCAATAAGAGTAAAGTGTACGGATCGGCGCACGGTCGGGACGAAAAATCCTGGCTGTTGTAGCGGTGGCCATTATAGAGAGGTGGCCGTTAGTGGCGGTTTCTAATGTAATAAATAATGACACCCTCTTGATAATGATAATAGAACTGAGTGGAGTCCAATATATTTAATTCGTGACCTAAATTGGGCGGCGAAAAATAGAGTGTGCTACGGAACCAATCACTTTCGAACATTTTGTTATAGTTATGATTGAAACTCTTATTAAATTTCTGGCATTGCTTGCTGTAAACCTCCAAGGGACAATTTTTTGAAAAAAATGTTTTTCAAGCCGAATTAAAGACTACTAGTTTATCTTCATTTTACAAAAAGAATAATTTGAAAAACTTGAAATGCGCGCGAGTTATCGACAAAAACGTGTTTTTTTACTCGTCAGTGTTTATTTTTTCTCGCCAAAAGGCTCGAAAAAATAAAAACTGACTCGTAAAAATACCCAGCCGTATTACACAACTTTCCGCTGAATAACCTCTATTTATTTGAAGGTGCCCACTGCTGGCGTGAGTATCAATTTGTCTACATCACGCTTTTATAATAATTGAAAAATTTAAAAAATAAAAAAAAATTGTTAAAAAAATTGTCGTTACGCCGATTCTCGTTACGCGCCGATTCTCGTTACGCCCGTTACGGCCGTTACGCGTTACAACCGTTTACTCGGATTACTAACACCCCATCCTAGTGCAAGAATTGGATCGATCTAGCAAGTTTTCGGCAAACGGTAACAAACGGTAACAGTCACGTTTTTTGCCGATAGGTGTCAAAGTTACTGCGGTCAAAACAAAAGGAAAGGAATGTGATCCAGGTTTGAGCAGCCGTTAGTGGGGAGAAGCGTTGCGTGACGACACAAATAACGGCTGCGTAGGAGACTAGCGAAACCAGCGTCAAGCGCAGGAAAACGCGTATGACCATCTGATTGGTTGAGTAGGTGACGCGAGTTTTTTAAACTAATCACAGAGCGTAGTGAAGCAAAACCAAAGCAAATCCGAATGACGTTCGACACTCGATTGGAAGCCGCTCTATTATACTAGCCTGCGTGCAGACGTCTCCTGTTTCCTTGCTTCACGCGGAATAGGGTCGTCTGCGAAAACAGCGTTCCTAATCGTGTTCCAGCTCCCTGCTGTTTCTCCAGAATTCGGGTACCGTGCTCTGATTGGTTGCTTGACATTAGGCATTGTTTAGAATCAACTCGGATTGGCTATCGTCCGCAATACTCGAGATAATTTATGCTGCATGAATTCACGGGGCTAAAACATGTCGGCGATGTTCGTTGATGTCGTGTGATTGTGTGTTGTGTTTTTCGCCGATCGTGAATCGTAACGACAAACAAATCTTAATCAAGGTCGCGGAGAATTTAAAGATTATGAAGAAATCCTTTCCCTGCAGTTTGCAGTTCACTGCCATACATCTGTAAACAACCGGGAAACAACCCAATGCGTTTGAAAAGCTACGGAAGTGAAGAGGACTTTACAATAACTTGCGAAAAATCGAAGAGGAACTTTTAAATGACTACAGTTCTAAAGGGCAGGACTGGCAGTTACTGTAAAGAAGAAGGTCCCAAGCACTTGGAAAGGACAGTGTGGAAACATCGGCTTCTCCCGAGAAGCGAATTATTTTGGACAAATCGTTTTCTTATTCGCCGAACAGTAGAACTTGAATATCAACCGTGAGGATTCTGAAACAGTACAATTCGCATTACATTACTCCTGTTAGACCTGTGATCTTGAAGCGATCAGATCAAGATCCTTCCTCTGTAAATACGGTAAACGTCAATAAAACTGTGAAGTTAAATTTATGCGAAATTTAAAACCCGAACAGCAGGGTGCTGGAACACGACTAGGAACGCAGTTTCGCAGACGACCAAATTACGCGTCAAGCAAGGAATAGGAGACGTCTGCACGCAGGCTATATTATACAGATAACAATAAAATATACTTCCTTACAAGGATTTAAAAAGAACCAAGGGCATTGGTGGTCTTGTAGAACCATTTAGTTGGCACCTAGCTTCCAAGCATCCTTTTGCCTTTAACATACAACGCGAATCAAGGTCGGCCGTGAAGTTCCTAGAGCCCTGAACACTAGTTACCAGGTGACGTAGCAGCAACGCGCCATCGAGAAGCCATGGTGCTTTCCATCTTGCCTTAACTCCAGGCTACTGAGGGGAGCAATAAAATATAAAACTTGGTAGTACAGTCTCTCTCATATAACTTGATTAAGTTCTGCGCCTTTCAATAACATGCGAACTCTGCTTAATCAAGGTGAATCAACGGTTGTGTTTTTCGCTGCTGTTAATCATTTTAGCGGACCACTCAGGAAACAGAAGTTCACTTCAAATGGTCACGTCCATAGACTGTGATTGATAGATTTCGATCCATATGTCATCGTAATTATGATTGGTTAGGTAAAGCCGCTCTCGCGCTAAACTGACCCCCCACTGCCAGAGCTTATCCCGGTTTCCGTAGCATTAATTAAACCGACTAGTAAAGGAGTATTGCTAAGTCCATCGCAGGTTACCCCCCCCCCCCCCCCCCCCCCCCCCCCCCCCCAGCATTTTGACGCCGATACCCATTTATACTCCTGGGTGGAAAGAGCGTTACGTATCTTGCCCAAGAACACAACACAATGACCCAAGCCAGGCCAGGGCTCGAACCAGGACCGCTCGATCCGGAGTCCAAACGCGCTAACCATATTAGGCCACCGCGCCTCCCACGTGATAGACGGCAGTTAAAAACGCAATCGTAAGTTGGTTTTTGAGAGTTCATGTGTTATAGAAAGGCGCGCGCAGTAAAAAGGTAAAAAAATGTGAAAAAGCAAGTGAATAAAGGTTTGATCGAAATTCGAGTAAGCTTACAGCTATGATAAATATCCTGACATTTAAAACAAACACAATTCAAAAATTCAAAACCAATCAAAATGCAGTTTGAAGTCCGAGTCACATGATCGCGATCGATGCGCAAAATTGTCTTCAACTCGGTAGGGTTGAAATTGCAATAGTAATAATAGTTTATGAAGGAAGAAAATTTCAAAAGAGAGAATAATAAACCATTATAATTGAGCTCTTGATCACATTTAGGGATCGAAAGTTGTAAACTTACCAAGTAGTACAAAAGTGATGCGGCGATGCCGAAAGTGGCATGAGTATTATTGGGATAGTGACAATTCACGGTTGCTTGATCGAGGTTCATGGTGTATCGACGCGCGAAGGAACGTGTACTAAAAGAAAATAACAATAATAGGTACAACACGTATTTTTGTAAAGGGAATTTATGGAAATTTATTGAGATTATTATGAATGAATGAACTTTATTATAGTGTCAATAAACACATACCAGAATGAAATCTACTAATTGGGGTCACTATTTTAGAACTAATTAAAAATTAATTAAGTAATACTATTTAAGACCTACTAGTTAAAAATTTACACATAATACTAATGTTACTAATATAAAAAGGAAACCCTATAATTTATGTTGAAATTTACAAGTAATACTATTTAAGACTAGTTAAAATGTTTCTTATAATACTAATGATTCTGATAATAAAAATGGAAACCCTATAGTTTATGTTGAATTAATTAGCAAAGTGAAGATCGCTGACCCCCCAACCGACAATGCATTGACCGTCCACTAATTCGCACACAGTGAACAATCAATACATTTGTCAGTAAAAAGGTCAGTAATGTTCACTTTCCTTATATATTTACGAAAATTAATTAATGAGGTTATTTGTCTAGCACTTTTATCTAGTTTTGACCGCTATGTTGGTCCTAGATAGCGAAGGCTATGCTTGCCGTTCGAAACAGTGTTATACGTTGAAACGTGGTATAGAAAAGTCTGGCGTTTCGTAGATTGTATCCACTGTTGTTTTTAGTAAATAGATCCTCGATATACTTAGGGCAAATACTGTGCTTAACTTTATACATTAATATGGCTATATCCTGTAAACGTCTATTGTAAAGTGATGGAAGGCTAGCCAGTTCAAGCAGCGTCTCATAGGCATCTGTCTTGTTACAATCATGATAAACAGCACGTAGTGCTCGCTCTTGTATATTCTCTCTATTTTTCTGCTATCCGATGCTTTGCAATAGTGCCAAACTGTAGGGGGGGGGGGTGGGGGGGGGGGGGGGGACAGTAGGTGAGGTGGGGAAGTACAGCTGATTTATAAATATATCCGACTATACCTTTTGGCATTATCGCGTATGCTTTTACGCTTCTTTTTAATTTAAGTTTTTAATTTGCATGGCGCAATAGAAGTTATAATTAAATGACTCTTTCTAACAGATTTAATTGAGGACTTCCTCCAGTCAATAAAGCCGGCAAGATATCCATTTCCTCGTTTGGTAATAATTTAAATATATTTTAAAATGCTTGCCTCGTCACTTAATAATACTTGATCGCTTCCCGCGTTACATGTTTCGGATTTGCATTGACTTTCATCAGTTTAATATAAGAATTCTCCTATTTAGCTCGAAATCTGACTCAGTCCCTACTTACACTTTTTTATGTGGTACGGTTGTGAGAATTCGTATTACAGGCCCGTTTACACAGGCGATTTTTGATGCGATTTAATGCGCGATTTTAGCGGCGATTTATCGCGCAAGTGTAAACTATCTGCGATTTCACGGCGATTTTTATGGCGATTTGTGTGGGAGTTGTAGGAGATGTATCACTTTTTAGTCACAAAATCCCCGCAAATCGCATCAAAAATCGCATGTGTAAACGGGCCTGTACGTGGTCCATCAAAACAATATATATATCCGCTTTCGGGTAATGCTAAATTATCTTAATTTTCGCATTCTTCAGCAGAACATGCAGTCACACGGTAAAAAAACAGTGTTAAAATCTTGCTCTTTGATATTTCTCACTGAAACAGTTTCTATTATTCCCTCGAACTTCCAGAGAAACTTTCTACCGAAAGAAATTTACCGTTGGATCATTTGTGACTCGATACTATAGCGGAAAAAACTTGCTTAGGAGGAAGAGGAAAGTCTCGTATGCGCAATGACACTGACTTCCTACGAGTTCAAGTAACTACGTCAAGGAAAACATTTAATATTCATCAGTTCGTCGTTCGTAATCCCTGGGGGGGGGGGGGGTACTCCCTATACGGGGAGGCTCCGCCCGAAAGGGGCCGTTTTTTAGGCTCGAGGTATATGAAAGGGTAGGGATTTCATGAGTTGAAGTATAGAAAAGGGTAGGGAAAACTGTCATTTAGGTGTTCAAAAGGGCCTTTCAAAATATTTTTAAGGGCTACTCATGCGAAAAGTTTAGTAAAAGTCGTAAACGGGATGCAGTGTTTCAACTGTAGGTATGTGAAAGGGGTGCCATTTTCTATGGAAGGTGTATTAAAGGGCTACCTTTTCAGTCAAAAATGGTGTATAAAAAATGTAAGGGTTTGGACCTCGGGGCGGAGCCTCTCTGTATAAAACTTTGTTCAGTACCCCCCCCCCCCCCCCCCCCCCTTATAATAACTTATAATCCTTATAATTGAGTTTATACAGCTGTTTTCGAGAAAGGTTGTCGGAAGGGGACATCGGGTTTGCGGTGTTGCGGTGTTGCTCAGTTTTTTTATGCGGTATTTCGGTGAATAAAATCCCACATTGCGGTATTGCGGTGATCTCAAATCCTGCGGTGTGCGTTGTTTGTGTTTTTAAACCTCCGGTGTACGGTGAAACGAAATTATTTGCGATGTTACGGTTTCTTGTTGGACCCTTGTACAATAATCGTCGACCCTTGTCGTCCTTGTCAGAACTAAATTTATAGCTTCTATATCTTCGTTAACCCGTGTTTATTTATTAAAAGCACGTACTTTGTTAAACCTGTTAATTTGTAAAACAGTGTAGTCAAATACTACCGGTCCAGTTAATATTTTATGCTTCAGCAGCCAGTCGCAAGCCGTCTTCATTTATAAGTAACTTAATATATTGTGGTGTCGGTGTTTCGTCAACTTTTCGTGCGGTGAAGCGGCGTTTTTCGATTTTTTTGCGGTGTTGCGGTATTCAGAGCACCCCAATGTCCCCCTCTTGTCGGAAAAAAGCGCACGCGACAATCCCGAAAGGTATTGTGGGTAGTTTTAAGCTCACGGTTCCTTGACTTCAGCATTTTAGGGAAATCTAAGAAAATGGCACGAGAAGCCATTGAAGTATGCTTGCGAGTGCTAAAAGAAAGCAACACAACTGAGGTAAGTGGTTCGACAGCAGGGGCAGCTACAGTGTCAGGAACGTACCTTGCTGATCATATCCCAGATTACCTTTCGGGATTGTCGCGTGCGCTTTTTTCCGACAACGTTTCTCGAAACAGCTGTATATCGAAGAAAGCACGCGCTTATTAGTTATATATTCACTGAATGTACATAAAACTATGAAAACACCGAAACCATCCACGTAAAAAAATGCGTTTTTAACCGGCAGATTTCAACTTCGCGAGAAGCTTGCAAAATTTACACCAAATGCGATAACGATCCGAAAATTTTGTCAGGCATTTAGGTTTGCCTCATTCGTCGGTGTTAATTTTCGCGAATGCTTAAAGGTCAAATGCAACGAAATTTGGCATTTTTTTCTTTTGTCGCGAAACTATTCTTTATACTAGCATCAATCATACTCAACCCTCTAAAGCTGGTTTGGGGCGATCTGTGGCGCTATAAGGTACGAAATTCGATAATTTCCGAGAATTTCCGACGGCTTAAACGAAAACGAACCAGGAATGACCGCGCTTGGAATGGAAACGAATTTATTGTTTTTGTGACGTCATATGTGGTGAGCTTATTTTCACGCGTGTTTTCGCTCGTGTTTTCGCGCGTGTTTGAAGCTTGTAATTTGTTTGGGTCAAGTGTTCTGGGTTTGTTCGGATATTATTCCATAGTGTATTGACGACAATGGATGAAGACCATGACATCTCCTTTGAAAATGCTCAAATTAATCTCATCCATTCCTTGCATCTCTTCTCGTCGTTAAGGAATGTAAAAAAGCTTACTCCAGAAATCGCACTTTTTTTCTCGCTACCATTAAAAAGTATACATGAAGATGAATTACTGACCGTAGTTTGAAGTTCCAAAGACCCTCATAACCTTGCGAAATTTTGCCTTCAAAGTATCGAAAAATTCGAATTGACCGCCGCCATTTTGAAGACTACTCAGCAACCTGGCCGCATAATCGTGACGTCAAATAGTCCAACCTGAATTGGCGGGAAGCGCTGTGTAATTTAAACTCAGTTGCTGTTTTGGTGTGCCTTCGTTCGATGTTTCGAGTCCACAATGCGGCCTTATATCGATCTTGTGCAGCTCCAAACTGTTGTAACAGGTCGCAAAAGGATAGAAAAGGAATTATATTTCATCGTTTGCCATTAACGTGTAACGCCCGCCCGTGCCCTCGACCTCCTAAAATTAATTATTGTCCCGTTCGACGAAGCAGAATCAAGTTCTACTTTTCGAAGCGATCGCGGCAACGCAGCATTTCGGTGTTACACTAAGCAACGCTTCTTTCAATTTGTCTCGCGACGGCTTAACAAAATTGCGAGACAAGTTGCACGAAATTTTTTAGTGTCACAGCGCCTTAATTAAATTGAATCATTAAGGAATACTGACAAACTAACCTCTTGTCATTCTTTCATGGCTTTGCTTCTTTCGCTAGCGAACCGACTTTCCGTGTTTAAAAATTGTCGGAACAGCATCAGGTTTCTGCTTTCTTTTATAGTGTTACCAGTATTAAAGATGTTGATCTGACTTAAAATCAATCTCAAAGCAGTCATCCGTAAAGTGGTCGGAAGAAACATAAATGTTATCGGGTTTTGGCAAGAATCTCTTATCGCGGCCGAGTTTAACTAGCCATTTCTTGGCAAGATCTTTTCAATTAACGGCAAACGATGAAATATAATTCCTCTTCTATCCTTTTGCGATCTGTTACAACAGTTTGGAGCTGCACAAGAGGCCGCATTGTGGACTCGAAACATCGAACGAAGGCACACCAAAACAGCAACTATGTTTAAATCACACAGCGCTTCCCGCCAATTTAGGTTGGACTATTTGACGTCACGATTATGCGGCCAGGTTGCTGAGTAGTCTTCAAAATGGCGGCCGCCTTAGTCGAATTTTTCGACACTTTGAAGGCAATATTCCCGAGGTTACGAGGGTCTTTGGAACTTCAAACTACGGTCAGTAATTCATCTTCATATATACTTTTTAATGGTAGTGAGAAAAAAAATGCGCTTTCTGGAGTGACCTTCTCCTTTAAGCAACCACGACGGCGACGGAAACGAGAACGTCAAAAAACAATAGATTTAATTAGTAGTACAATTGCTCCGCACGTGCGTTTTGCATTTTAGTACATTTCTTTGCCGTCCTCTGCAAAACAACAACGTCAAATGACCACATTCACGGTATTATGGAGAACGTGAACACACGACGGTGAATTTTCCTTTCTCTATCTGGACTTGAACTCTGTCCCTGCGAATTCAGCTCCTGGACGTGTTGGAATAATCGCGAAATAGTTTATAGCAATGTGAATTCACTTTTTAAGTGACGTTTTTGAACAGTTGCTACAGTTAAAAGCAGCACAAATTAAAACACCATACTTGTTGATGTTTTGAAACTGCAGAATTTTTGTAATTCTCGCTCTTCTCGCGGACTCGCGCGTGTATGTGACGTCATATGTGGTGAGCTTTCCATTTCCGACAATTTTCCGAAGTTTGCCCGAACCAGGGGGGGCTAGCAGCGAGGCCTGGGACCTAGTATATATGATTGCACATTTTAGAAATTTGGCCGAGCGAGACTAAGTACTGGTTTGTTTAAAATAAACATGGCGGGACGATGGCTGACATGACGTGCGTTTGTGTTCGTTTCAGAAATATTTTGGCGATTCCACGTCCAAACATCTATGGGAACGATTCGGTCGCTGTTTAACTGAACTTTGGTTATTGTGGGACACCATGGATGAAAATTCCACAGCAAACTCCCGTAGAGGTACGTTTCTCGAATGATTGACAGATTTCTTTACTTGTGCGATCATGTATTGCGGAAAAGCGGCAAGATCAAAGGGCGCTGCCTGCCCCCCCTGGCCCGAACGCTTCCGTTTGTGGAAGCGAGAAATAAGGCGGTTTTCAAAGTAGAATATCTTGGCGACGTTTTGTCCAAATCGTTTCAAACTTCAGAATATGATTGTTCATAATATTCCCTATGATTTCGACTTAAAACTAATCTTATTAAAATTTCATTGCATTTGACCTTTAATGAAAATCTTCAAACTAGTCATTTAGGCTTTCTCCAAACTTCGCGAATCGTTATTAAAAAACTAAACAGCGATTTTAGTTTGCAAAGTCTTATCAGAACACTCCACTCGTGAATATTGACAATATCTCGGATATATATACGGAATACGTACAAATTTGCACTGATGTCAGTGGTATAGAAAGAGAATATTTCTAAATTTTATGAGCGAAACTTTAATTTAATTTCGTACACGATTTGACTGTTTGCTTTCTTAACATAGTAAATGGTTTTTCTTGATATTTATAATTACCTGCTCACTTGTAATATATAGGAGATTTGTCGTTGAAAAAATCACTCCAAGATCGTAAATGATACGGCTATTACTTCACTGTCTCATAATGCGGGCAGATTTTGAGTTTCTCCTTTTATATAGCACAATTCTAAACAGCTATGACGAACGGCTCAGTATTATCTGTGACAAACATCTGCGATGGAAATGAAACATGCACATGATTTATTACAAAGCGAGGCGCATTGCCAAAAATGTCGACCAAAATATCTCGCGGCATCCTCTGTATTGCGTCTATATAGTTTGCAAATAAGTTTTTTCTAAGTGTAATTGATCAGGAACTGCAATAACTACATGAAACAATTGAAAGCATTTTTGTTATTGAGGAAAAGGAAAATGATTTGTACAGGAAATTAATATTAAAAATTACCATTCCCACTTTCGATTACTCCATGTAGAAGGCAAATTATAATTTTCCATTCGATTTCACAACTAAAATTGATGCATGTATCAACTTAAACGATTTTAAAATTTTCATAAAATCAAAAGTAAAAAGAGATTATCAAGAATAAGGTAATTTAATTGTTACAGAATCGGCACTAAATTAAATAGATTTTTTTAAATATTTATTACGGATACCAGTATAATTATTTTTATCAGTTTTCTAGACGTTTTTTGCTGTGTTTATAATTTCGCAAAGTTTTCTTTCAGTGCAAGAAATTACGCTTTTCATTTCTCGGAGGGGAAGAATATGATGAACACAGGAAATTAACAACTACAAAAAAATGCGCGCATTCCGCCAAGAAATTTGTTTTGCAGGTTGAATTTCCGAAGTATCTTCTTGACAAGTAATCGAGGAACTAGGGTTTTTTTTTATATAAGAGATTAAGTGCGATTTCGCCGGGCCAAAAAGAGGTGGCCGTAAGGCGGGGTTCCACTATATTATCGTTTGTCTCACACGATGTAGTCATTTGGATGTACATCACGACATTTCGACAGCTTACTGCTATAGTCTACATCAGGCAAAGGGGTCGTCTGCTTACACGTCACCATTATGTATCACAACAATACAACACACAACGAAGGCATAATTCCTACTTTTATTTTTTCTGAGAAGGCAAATCGTAATTTTCAATTCCACTTTTCTGACAAAAACACATATCTGTACCACAATGTTAATTAGATCAAATTTCGGGTTATTTAATTCTTTTCGCCAAAACAATATAATATATTAATGTTGAAGTCTAAACGCTTTAAAACAGCTCTCGAGATCGTTTATTTGAAACGCCGAGTTTTGCCTAACGAACTCACACCAAAAGGTCATAAAATATGGACTGTTGTTTTGCAGTCTAAACGAACCAAAGAGATTTTAGATTTGATTAAATAAAAAAATGAAAATAAAAATAAACAACTTTATTTAAGTGTCAGAGGAGTTAGCACTGCTGTACTAATTGTGGACACTGTAAATGAACAAACAAATATTGTAAATAGAACATAAAGTTGTTAAGAATCCCAACTGGTGGGAGGCTGTCCAGTTGGCTATTTACAAAGCGTGGCCGACGAGTTGAACTCGGGACTACCGAGAGCAAATCCAGCTAGTGGCAGGGTGGAGGATTTGAAGCAGGACCTCCAGATTTCAAATCCAGCGCCCTAAACCACTCGGCCACGCCACCTCCCTAAATTCAAAACACTTGGATTGCCTCTTATAAATTTTATGTAATCCTGTAATTACTTTCTCAATTGGTTTTCCATAAATTTTCCTGATTAAAATTTTCTGATTAGAATTGTCTGATTAGGCTATAGCACATACCACTTAACAAAATACGTTTATCCAAATTTCTGGAGGGGGAAATGATTAGCACAGGAAATTAGAGCGGGTTTCAATAACTTATTCAAATTTATTGATTGTTGTAAAACCAAAACAAACCAAAACCAAAACCAAACCAAACCAAACAAAACCAAAAACCAAAACTTGTTGTGATTAGTCATTGTAATTATTATACAATGACTAATCACAACAAGCGCAAACAACTGAAGAACGAACTAATGAGAGCTCAAAGCAAATACACGTAGCCGGTGCCAAGCGCAGGAAAAACATGTGTGAACAAGTTGCGATTGGTCTGGTTGGTTGGATAGGTAGCGCTTTTAAACCAATCACAGAATGTGGTCTCCAATGTGGCCGTTATTAGTTTGTCACGCAACACCCGTGAACAGATTAGACAACAAGTACAGGGATCTCTTCAGGGCGTGGTCTCCCTTGTGGCCGTTACTTGGTTTGTCACACAACACTTGTGGACAGACTAGACAAGAAGTATAGGAATCTCTTCAGGGCGTGGTCTCCCTTGTGGCCGTTACTTGGTTTGTCACGTAACACTTGTGGACAGACTAGACAAGAAGTACAGGTATCTCTTTAGGGTGTGGTCTCCCTTGCGACCGTTATTTAGTTCGTCACGCAACACTTATGAAAAGATTAGACAAGTACAGGACTCTCGTGGTCTCTCTTGTGACCATTTTTTGTTTGTCACACAACACTTGTGGACAGACTAGACAATAATTATCTTCAGGGTATGGTCTCCCTTGTGGCTGTCATTTAGTTTGTCACACGACACTTGTGAAGGAATTAGACAGGAAGTACAGGCATCTCTTCAGGGCGTGGTCGCCTCATGGCATTCTTCAGTACGTCACACAACGCTTGTGCAGAGACTAGCCAGAGTGCAGCCCAGTGAGAACAATCTAGACAATCCCAATACCAAAATCACACCTACTGAAACACAAATCGCTGACATGTTTCCATTTCTTTTTCTTCGGATCATACAACTCAACTCCTGTCAGTGTGACCGGTGGCGAGAACTCTTCACTAGCTGTCCGACCACCGAACACATACAGCAAGCCGCTACAAACTGCTACTGATAGCCCCGCCCTTGGGTTCTCCAAGGGTACCACGTCTGTCCACTGGTTTGTGTCCAGGTCAAAGCGCTCAACACTGGCCAACGCCCTGTCTGACTCATTGGAGCCACCTGTTGGTAAGACAAGAGGGTTAACAGACTTTCAGGAAAAGGTAAAAAGGTAAGGTAAAGCCTCACCCGGGGGTACTCCCTTATATACGCTATATAGGTACGTGCCGCTGGAACAGGGTATAACAAAAGGCATTTTTTGGTCTGGAGCAGGGTACCAGTTTCCCAGAAGTTGGGAATTGATACTCTGGAATAGACAATATTCGTATTCTCATGGTTGGACTGGAACTAGCTTGCAATCGAGGCTCATGCAGGGGAATATTATTATTAAAATATTTGCATTTGAAAATATTCCCTGCATGAGCCTAGATTGCAAGCTACATTTATGTAGTTTCCAGTCCAACCGTGAGAATATGAATATTGTCTATACTACAGTAGACGAAGTTGTACAATGTACGTAAGTCAGACGAAACGAAATGTGTCGGAGTATAATATTAAAGAAGATTTACAACTACACGTTTGCAGTGCTGCTTACTAGTTTAGTCTTTTTTGATTAACATTTAGTCTGGAACAGGGTTGCGAAATTAGCGTTTTGTGGTCTGGTACAGGGTAAGGGTTTTTATAGTCCAGTGGGACACCCCCGGGAGTATCCTCCCCCCCCCCCCCCCCCACCCCCGGGAGCCACACTCAAGTCAAACTGGCCAACGCTGCCGGGGCTTATCCTGGATTCCGTAGCATGAAGCCGACTACCAGTTTTGCTACTCACTTCACTACAACTTACCTACAGCATACAAGCTGCCTCCTAAGGCTGCAAGTCCTAGGGATGCCCTACTGCGATGCATATCTGGTTGTCTGATCCATGTATCACTAACAGGGTTGTAACACTCAAACACTCTAAGTTCTTCTCCTAAGTCGCTCAAGCCACCTATGAACCAATGACAACACATACAATGTTAGCCTGCATAGCTGGTGGTCTTGACTTTACGCGCCAACAAGACCGCCAGCTACGCAGGCTAATACAAATTGTTAGAATTTCCTTGTGGTATAATGATTGTAGACTATTCACAGTCCCTATTTTTATGTGTGGTTGTAGAGGCAAGGGGCCACCATCTTGGTTTCTCATGGCAAGCGAAAACTGGGGAGAGTACAAAATGCCTGTGGGGAGGGGTGTTGGGGGGTTACTTACATATAAAAGTGACAGGGATGAGATGAGAGTGAAATTTTGTAGTTTGGTACCACTCAGGGTGTTAAAATCTAAAATGAATGCCATTTTAAGTTATCCGGAAGCCAGAAAAGATATGGCTATTTTAGAGGTGAAAATTAATTCGAGCCACACCCACAACACACTATTGTGATACCTTTTAGGGGTTCTTATCAAAATTTTTGATGATCATGTACTCACGCCTGATAAGTTTATTAGTAACTGTTAAAATGTACCTGCACAATAAATTAATCCATCCATCTCTGTGACTCCAAGATGAAACCTCTTAGTTTCTACCTTACCAACAACTTCCCAGCGATCAAGTTCTGCATCATACCTCTCAATGTCCTCGGCAATCTCAGCCCCAACCCAACCACCAATCACAAACATGAAGTCTTCGACAACGCATACTCCACACGCTACACGGGGTGCCATCAAGGGTGCGACAAGTGACCATGAATTTAATGCTGGGTCGTAGCACTCCACAGTATCATAAATTAAGGAATCATTTTCACCACCGATTGCATATATTAGCCCACCGATGGATGCTACGGCATGCCCACTGCGTGCAAAGCTCATCTGCGCTGTGGTAAAGCTGTCACAAGTCTGCAAAACAGAGTCAAATTTCTCGACAGTGAAAAGGGAAGATGTGTCACTCCACCGCCCTCCCACCCGTCGACTGTATCCTCCTATGATGAAAAAGCATTTTCTTGATGCACGCCTTGGTTGGGTGTGCATGCGCTGTTGACCATGAGCTAATGACTGGTAATTTCGGTATCCCTCAAGTATTCTAACCAACATTCTCTGAATACTTGCGCTCTCGCACGTGATTAGGTAATGTTCAAGGAATTTTGGTGAGATAAGGGGGAGTCTTATCCGTTCAAGGATTTGTCCCAAAGCTTCTCTCCCTCTGGTTAAGTCATGCAGAGCCCATCGCATGGCGGCTTCAAACACTTGCTCTTCGCACTCAATTTTTAGTTCTTCTGATTCCAACAGCTGTAGCAAGGCAGTTTTTGTGAGCTGCAAAAACTCATCCTGTTTGGAAACGTCCACGAAGTTTCTATGAATGAAATCCAGCGCCGATTTCGACAAAGGTGAACAAGAATGCGCATCAGAAAACTGGTAGATCCCAACGCAATTTGAAGAATCAAGCTCATGCTTCAAAAACTCACAGCACATCACTTCGATGTCTTCGACTTGTAGCATCTTCGATGCCGGTAAAAGCTGTTGGACATTATCTTCGTTGACTTCAACTTGTCCAGTGTAAATGAAATCAAGAATTGAACTGAAAATATCGGCGTGAATACCGTGGATTTCTACATGGTCCAAATAACTTTCCGCCATACCGCTTGTAAACATGACTTGGAAGTAAGAACTAGAGGCCGAGAGAATGATTCGGTGAACAGGGAATTCCTTGCCGCCAACTGACAAAGTCGCATCACACATTGAATTTTCTTTCCTTAATGAATGTAACTTATTTAACATCTTAAACGAATGCTCTTTGGCAAACGATATTTTGTCTATTTTTACAGTTCGATGGTCCTCCATTTTGTTTGTTGTTTGAGGAAAGTTCGCGGGCTCACTCAACGCGATGCTAAAGGTCAATAACTGACTTGGTGGGGAGGTGTTAGGATCGGACTTTGGCGCATCTGGGGGGAAACACCGAAAGCGCACATCCAACATGGGTGGGCCTTGGGTGAGCGAAAAAACAAATTTTTGTATCATTTCTCTTATCCACATTCTGTGTTTTTTTAGCTTGGTGATCTCGTCACGCAATGCGCTCCTCCCCAGCGCGTTGCGTGACGAGACAAATTACGGCTGCGTGGGAGACTACCCATGACTGGACTCGAGAGAGCACTTGTGGTATGGACTTTGTACTCCGCTAAGTTTCCATGCAAAACCACCTGTCCTGATTTCCACGCCTCTCCTCTCATTTGTCATGAGAAAAAAGACGAAAGAGTGACCACACAGCCTAGCTTATTTTTGCCCCAGGGGGTAAATGTGACGGGGCGGGGGGTGATGGTTTTAGAATTGGTACCTCTTAGGGGTGACAACGAATTTGAGCCACACCCACAAAACAAGATTTTGGTACCTTTTGGGGGTTCCTTTCAAAGTTTCCAACAATCACCCCCGTCATTTTTATATGGGTGTTCCTAGCCCCGCAGCAGGATTTTTGCACTTTCTTCCTCACACTACACTGTGCTTGTTTTATCACAGGGATCCCAGACTCGAGATGTCGAGAACTGCAAGAAATCTTTTTACCTTAGTCAAGCCCACTCCTGTAGTGTGAGATTTTGATTGGTCAAATCTAACAAAACCCATCAGAAAGCTGTCAAAAAGAATGATTTCGAAACATTCTTCAACGTATCTGTTTGCATGCATCACTGTTGCTGCGTCATCCCCAGGCCTCGCTCCTTGTTGTTGTGCATGGTGCACATGGAGTTGTGGTAACCTTACCATTAAGCCCCCAGATTTCCCGCACCAACAAAATGCCCTGGAGATAAGGCAGCGTTACTTGTCATTTACCCATCCAGTACTAAAAATATTCAATTAGAGGCTTTTGCCTTGATGACACTTGTGTGTTTTATTATTTTAATATGCTCTGTACATTCATGCAAATATACATCTAAATAATTATTGTGTTTTATCACAATCACAATGTTCTTTACATTGCTATGATAAGTAAACAGATTTTCTAATTTTCAATACATTTATACATTGTATTCTTAACTATTATTTCCTACTAAATTTATAGCTCTTATTGTGTAACTACATGTAATGCAGACTGTCAACAATACGTAAATAAACAATTTTTTGGGCCCCCACCTTAATTTAAGGCTCAAAGTGCCGGAAACATTTTCGGGCCCCCACCTTATAAACAGGTCTGGATCTGCCATGCATGACTGCATGAAACCTTTGTGTCATAGTATGCATTTGCAATAATCTGCCATTGTGTTTTTCACAAAAATTACATTAGTGCGACTACTCTAATCAAGGCCACTAAACAAAATTCTGTGCAGATTAGCAAATGAATGTAATAACGTAGCCTCCTCGCAGACTTTCTTTTGGCTCGTCACGCAATCTCTCCTAATTGCGTGACGAGCCAAAAGAAAGTCTGTGAGGAGACTAGTTACCAAATAACGTTGAATGTTAACAATGTAAATTATGTAGATTTCCCAGAAATGATTAACAATTATTGGATGAGGTTTTTGTGATATCCAGAATAATCAAGGTTGAGGTAAGAGTTATCAGCCAAAGCCTGATAACTCTTACCTCATGAACCTTGATTATTCTGGATATCACAAAAACCGAATCTAATTATTGTTTTATTATACATTCAACGAAAAAAATAATGCTTTTGCCACCGATGTTGTTTACTTATAAGCGGTATTAGCGAACGCAAAGCGCGCGAACTTGACATGATTACCTGTGACCTTGAGTGTCCTTGACATGATTATTGTATTAAAAGAGATAGTGAGTTGAATGTATAATAATGGATCTAAGGAAACACTCAAACCACATTGGTCAATTTTCGAAGTATTTGCTTGGGTGGCCTTGGTTGGAGTAGTCACCTTACTATAAACTCATGACTTGGGAGCAGATATATTGTCTTAATTCAAGGTCTGAGTGTCCCACGATATAAGTACTGATAAACAGACATTTCTTATTGCACACACTGGATATTTTTAGCCAAGATCTCAGGCTTCAGAGCAGCGACAATGTCTTTAGCACTTGGTCTTTCCTTTGGGTCCTCAGAGGTACAACAGCAAAACAACTGAATGACGGGAGTCATCATGGAATCTGCAGTCTGAAACTTGTTAGGTAATGGTGGTCGTGTTCCCAATGCTGCCAAATATTCCTCCGTGTCACAATCTCCGTCATCTTCCTCATCATCACTTGTCAATCCTGTGTCGCCTTCATCGTCACTATCTGAGAAGAAAAGCAGGAAGTTTGTTCATTTCAATGAAATATTTCAACCCTTTACTGCACCTTTAAATAACATATGAGCTCTGAAGTTCAAAACCAACTAATGATTGTGTTTTACACTGCCCATACATCAGGGTTCGACGTACTCTTTTCCTGTTTCAGCAAGTTTTCAAGCCATTAATTTGTTCTTCAACACATCTTTTTTTGCATTTTGCGAGAATTTCATCCACTCGATTTAGATAATTTTGTGATCTGCCAAAACTTTCCAGGACTGGAAATGCCAGAACATTCCAGGATTTCATGTTCGAACCCTCATACAATCCCAGCTTTGATGAAAATTAAAGGTTTGTCAGGAAACATGTCCCCCTTAATTTGATTGATCATGAGAAAAATTATTTTCAGTCCTGGAAAGGGTTCATGAGTGTAATTGGCTTGGGGGGAGGGTAGATAAACATGGTGTAGGGGCAGTGGGATTCTGAGCTGAGAATGCCATGACTGGCACTGAGTCAGGGGGACAAGTACCAATATTATTGATGGTGAGATCCCGCCTCCGAGACAGGACTAAGCCCGCTGACATTTCATCCCCGAAGTTGCTAAGCAACATGACGTATCTTATTGTGCTTTGCTGGCGTGATTTCTTTTGGAGTACTCGTGACTGATTGGATAATAAGAATCGGAAACTCTTTGATTGCTTCAACAAAAATAATTGCCAAAGATGGCACTTGCTCCCCCGACTGGGCGGGGCCGATGCTGGTAAAAAACCGGGGGACTTGGCACTGGTCTGTAGCAAATCAATGGGACTATAAACGGTGGGGGGGGGGGGGGGTATAAGCGGTAAGAGGAGGGGGAGCTATTTTGTTAAAAGTGACAGGAAATTCATTGAATTTGTACCTGCCAACAGATCCACGTGTGGCACGTTCAAAGCAAGCATCTCCCAAATCAAAAGACCAAAGGCGAAGATATCAGCCTTGTCTGTAATAACTCCCCCTTCCAAAGCTTCTTTACATTTCCACGGCTCTGTGCCAATGTATTTATCTCCGGGATTTTTCAGCCCACTGAGGTCATCTTTTAGTCTGAGCGCTACTCCAAAATCGCACAGTTTGACAGCTTCAAAGTCACCCCTTATAAGAACATTGCCACTTTTGATGTCGCCATGTAGGAGTTTGTTTTCGTTGTGAATGTAGCTCAAAGCGTTCGCAATGGCCCAGGACACTTTCAGGACTTCATCGTAGGCGAAATCCTCCTCCAAAAAGTTTTTTCTTCGATGATGTCTTCGAGAGCTTTTTCACAGTCTTCCATTGCGAGGCAGAGTCCGCCATCAACACTTCCCGAAATGGCGCGAAAACCGACAATATTTGGATGATGAAGTTGCTTCAAAATACTCGCTTCCAAAGCTAATCGCTCGCTGATTCCCGATCTTGCCTTCTTGCTGACCTTTTTGACGGCCCAGGGAGATTCATGTCGTTTTCGTTCGCCTCTCGTTTGAATCTGTAAACGTTGACACCCGTTCCACAACCGAGCCGAGTCATGAATGGCGACGGCGGAATCATAAAAGGCGACGCATTGTATGGCGATATTCCGTCTTCCTCGGATAATCGACTTCCACTTCTTTGGTTAACTGGGGTAGAAAACTCACTCATGTTTTAGAAAGGCTGGATAAAATGTTCAAATACAGCTAGAATTTCTTGATGAAAACGATCTTGTGTTCGTTGCCGTTTGTCAGTTTAAAAAAATCCGCGTTTTTTATTGGTCAACGCTCTCAATGCCTTATGGGACTATTTACAGACAGCGTGGCCGCCATATTGGATCTCGAGTAAGCGGAAAGGCTGTCAAAAATACAGGTTTTCTACGTTTTATCTTTTTCCTAAAATGTATCAACAACAATACAATCAAAACTACGGCCAACAGGGATCGTACAGTCAGCATCACGGGCAATATGCTGGCTACAGCAGCCATTCAACTGGGTCTGATTCATATGGTGCTTCGCCTGTTATTGTTTTGGACGAATACAACAGCGATCTGAACTTTGTTATTGAGCCTGATGGTGTTACAGGATCGAGTTTGCACAAGGATGGTTTTGAATATATGTGGGCTGGAGCGAGGGCGACTCATGGCGTTCGAACTGGCAAGGTAAAAGCTCGGTAATGGGACGTTCCAAAAATTTTCCGCATCTGGTATGGAGGGTCGATTTCCTGCAGATTCCGACATGTCTCGGATCCAGAAAAACTGATTCCGACAGGTCTTAACTTCAATTTTAATGATTCCGATAGGGCTGATTTCTTTAATCTTCGATTTCCTAGAGGTCCTATGATTTGTCATACTGTTTCCGACAGGTACAAAATACATAGAAATCACTGTTCAATAGGAAAGGCAGATTGGGCCATTCCATTTAATATCCGCACACCCCCCTATTGAGGGATAAGGAAATCCTAGGGGGAGGGAGGGGGTCTTGGATATCAAATTTCCAAGGGGGATAATGACATTTTTTCTTTGTTCTTCACATGTTTCCATGGTAATGCACAGATTTCTTGGGGGGGAGGGGGGGTATTGGCGTCTCTGAAATGTTTTATCCAAAGGGGTCTTACAGGAAATCCCTCAATAGGGGGGGTGCGGATATAAAATGGAATGGCCCATTGCGACAGGGGCAATTTTCTCATTTACCGAATCCGATACCCTCATTCTGTTAAAAAATGTTTCCTAGCCCTCCTCTTACGACGAAAATTGCAGATTCCGACAGGGAAATGTTCGCATACCTAAAATATACTATACTAAATATAGGGGGTGCGGATCAAAAATGGAATGTCCCAATCGAAGGTGTCATCGAACTTAATCGAACTTAAGTAATGGTCCGGCTAAGAACTAGGCAAAAGAACAATAGGCCCCTGCAATAGCGGCAGTTATTTTTTTCGTGCTAATTGCTTTAATCAAATTAATTATAGCGGCTCTCATTGGCTCAGAAGCGTTTAAGCGTGAATTTTGAATTTCGATCGCAAAGTTTCTCCACTTGCAATTCACTCCAAAAACTTTTCTTTTCGCATATGTATTCATAGTCAACTCAAAAACTATATATGTGAAGCTTGTGAAGTTTCTATGCGCTAATTGCAACAAATTCAAATTATCGCTAAAAGCGCAAGTAATATGTCAATCAGCGAACTAAAATGTTCAAAACAAGCGCTCGGGTTTCGCCAGAGCTGTCACGAAACTGATTGAATGCAGAAATATTGTAAACCCGACTCGTGTTGATGTCAAACTTCCCCGGCGCGTTCCTTTTCGCTTTTAGAGTCATGGCAGTTTTGTTTGGAAGCTACACACTGAGTCTACTGTATACATCTTGATTCGGTGTCTGTATAAATTTCAATAGGTATTTCTATTTTCACGTGCAGAACCTC
The DNA here is from genome assembly GCA_029204205.1 of Desmophyllum pertusum. NCBI lineage: Eukaryota > Metazoa > Cnidaria > Anthozoa > Scleractinia > Caryophylliidae > Desmophyllum > Desmophyllum pertusum. The sequence continues at coordinate 545,954 of MU826382.1, read as the reverse complement.
GCACCATCTGAATAGATTTATTTCACGGAATTCTACTACAGAATTTCGTCTCCAGTATACAAAATAACTATCAGGTAAAATCCTATGTGCTTTCCCGCATATATGCGCATTGAAAAAGACTAAATTATCCGCAAACCAGATAAAATAAAATCCTACCTCAACAAATTCACTGCGGCCGGAAATGGTAAGCGCTGTGATATATAAAACAACATTGATAATTTCACCTTGGGATGGAGATAAATAGCTTCAATCAATTCTATATCCCACTGCAGGTATCCTTAAACGCACGTTTGAAGCAAAATAGATTTTAACCAACCATATAAAGCACAACAAGGAATACACGGCAAAGGACACTGATATCCTGACACGTACGGCATGTGACATCAATTTTATTCAGTCCCGTTTATAATATTCTCTGAAGACTGTTCCGTCAAAGCAGGCAATCTTTGCCTTTGCGTCCATATAAAAAATGTGTACTTCCTTTGCCATACAACGTCCTTTCCACATAACCAGGGTACACAAATTGCAATAAATACTGTGTCACTCTCATCGCCGGTACCTTCGCGTCCCATCGTCAACATGTGGTCATGTTACGGGCAGCAACAAACGTTCTTGAAAGAAATTTAAGAGACTTGTAGCAGACTTGTAGAAGATAAAATAAGGTGGAATTCAAAAATGCATCTTACACAATAGAAAAACGAGGATAGGAGGCAGATTTACACGTCCGATTACCAATGGAAGACACTTTCCTTCACAACTCCAATATGGCGCGTCGCGTACATTTCGCGAGGCCAACACACTTTCGTCTCTAACTTTTGATTGGCGCATAGAACAATGCCCAAACTTGGCCGAGAGCTAAAGAATAGGGGCATGGGGTAGACAATGCCAAAAAAGGTTTTTTATCTCTCTTTTTTCGTCGTTTTTTTCGCAATTTTTCGATCTTGACCAATCAAATTCGTCCATTTAATTGAAATTAATAATTAAGACTTTACACCTTTTAATCGATTTTGCATTTGGCCTGCCTAGTTTTTACACGGATCATTACTTAATCGAACGATTGGGTTCGATTAGGTTCAGTGATCGAACACATTGTGTGAGAGTTCGATTGCATTCGATTTCTGAACCCGATCAAACTCAATCGAACACGATCGAACAATCTAAAAATCACTCAAAATATACCATATATATTATACCAGATATTTGAACAGTCTGTCTAATAGCATGTGAGGAGATCCATGCTATCAGACCTAATCAAACTCAATCAAGCTTAATCAAATGTCTGATTGCATCCGATTGCTCCAATTATTTTGTGAGAGTTTGATTGGGTTCGATTACCAAACCCAGATGAACCTAATCACGCGATTGGGTTTGATTGGGTTCAATTGAAGGGCAGGCTGGAATAAGGGCATAACAACAATAGAATTCTATTGTTGTTATGCCCTTATTCCAGCCTGCCCTTCAATTGATCGAATGTTCGATTTGGTTAAATTAGTAATGTTGGGTTACATTGTAAATACTCAAGATCAAAAGAGGAAAACCGTGACAATAAATTATATCCCAGGATAATTTATACATGTTACCAGTTATGCCCATCTCCCCCGGCATTAGTGGGGCAATATTCTAATCCCGGGGACCAGGCATTAGTACTCATATCCTAAGGCATTAGATGACCTTGTGTTTTCTCAAAGAAATCTGGGTTTGTTTCTGGTGACATGAGATATAGCCTGTCATGTGACCTTGTCAATCAAATAGTACAAAATGGGTTCCAGGAATGAAATTAATATGGTTGCCAATTTGATTCCATCACGCTCTTTCCATTTCTGGTACCCATTTTGTACTATTTTGATGATTGACGGGCTCTGCAAAGGAAGAATAAAGAGAAAGGGATCTTCACAGTTACATGTATATAGCAAGATCTCATTCTCGATCTTTCAAATCAATTCAATAATGATAATCAGTGCCAACTGATGAAGTGGATGTTTATAACCTACAGTACATTAGCATTGATTGATTACTTAGCCTTGTTAAACTCATCACCAATAGATGGGCTTGGGGAAGGTGCCTTGATATGGTGGAGCCAGGCATGATTTGCGCAGAGTGTGCAGGTATCCATGGCAATCCTGAGAGCGGCAACCACCAGGCACCGTCACACTGATTGAATCAGTGCAGATACTTACCAACCCATATACTCAGGGCTCGACAAAACCCCCGTCCGGTCATCCGGGGCAAGTAGATTTTCCTGTCGGGCAAGTAACTTTCTCTGCTAACTTGCCCGACGGGCAAGGGCCCAGGCAAGCTTTCTGCCAACTACATTGTTAAAAATGACGATTTTGTGAAACAAAACAGTAAATTTCAGGCACATTTGGTCGAGGTAATCAAGGCTTTTAGATGAAGCTTGACGAAAATTACAAGGAAATAGGCTGAAATAGGAGACGCCTGCAAACAAGGCTGTGCGACCCGCGATAAACTTACCGTTCGCCAGGCTGGAAACCTGCTTTTTCAGTTCTAACTTTGCCATAGAATCAGTCACACAATAAATTAAAGTTAAAAAACAATTTATCTGGTCTTGTTTTGCTTTCATTACGAGAAATATAGGCCAAAACACATCAACAAAGATTCTTTCGGCTCCACAAGCGGCCATGTTTTAAAATCGCCCCATAATGCATTGCAAACCGTGCAAACCATTGAATACGTCATGTATGCCAATGGATTGTGTCTCTGGTGAGAGGCACAAGCACAGACATTTTTCTTAGGGACAACCCTGCAAACCAGTTTGTAACTTTGGAGGTAAATTAAACCAAAAACACATTACAGTACACGTAGGTAGAACAGAGAGCCAAACTGAAGGCCTAACCCAGTGTATTTTCGTTTTCTTTGTTTCATGAATAATTAATTAGTTTGAGAACCTGGGCAAGTGGGGAGGTGCCCCGGGCAAGCAAAATTTGAGAGTTGCTTGCCCAAAGGGCAAGGTGGAATTCCAATTTTTTTCGAGCCCTGATACTTACCAGAACCAAATACTTGCCAAGCCAAAGAAGGGAGGGAGGAGTGGGAGCAGAAAAGCACACGGCAAGCGTGACAAAGCTAAATGCAAACTGCGCTTCCACAAGAAGCTGGCACCCAAATACGTGAAGCCCCTGAAAGCCCCGTATATGCGAATCCGTGCGCGTGGCCACCAGGGATAGCTGCTGACCACCATTGACTCGAGACTCATCCTCTTCACCCCTAGTCTAGAGAGGCATAAAGGCCACATTGGCCCGATTTTAACTTAGCCTAAATTCCATGTAGCCACATGAAGAAATGTGATGAGATATTCTGTTTTCACAGGCTTCTGGGTTACTAGCCTGAGTAAAAAATTAATAAAGAAACGCCTTTATTTAAGTGTCAGTAGATTTAGCACTGCTTTGCTAATTGTGGACACTATAAATCAACAAACAAATTATTATTGTAAATTGAATATAAGCTGTTAAGAATCCCAACTGGTGGGAGGCTAACCAGTTGGGTATTTACATGTATATAGCGCAACCAAGGAGTTGAGCTTGGGCTTACCAAGAACAAAATAAATCCAGCTTGTGGCAGGTTGGATGTAGGATTTGAACCAGGGACCTGCAGGTTTCAAATCCAGCTCACTAAACCACTTGGCCACGCTGCCTCCCAGACGTCAACAGACATCTCTCCTGTCAGTAATGCTCAATTTTTTTCCTGTGAGAGGGACACCTGAGAATCAGATTCAACCCGAAGAAAATCCATACTGACGATGTAGTCATGATTAGTTGTTGCTTGTGAAATTAATTTCTAAGTCATCTCCCAAGTAAAGGGGAAAGAATTGAGCATTTGAAGACAGATGCTTGTTTACTGATTCTGGGTGTCTTTCAGTAGCCAAGAACTAATAATATTTATTGATACTTCTACCACAACATGAAACCCTGACATACATTTGTGTCATCTGCAGGTATGCTTTGAGGTTCGTGTACTTGAAAAACTGCCAGTAACAATGCCAGACACAGAAAGTAAACCCCATGTTGTGAGGGTGGGCTGGAGTGTAGACAGAGCAAATCTACAGGTTAGTATTCATGTACATGGCCTCAGGGTTCGTACAGGTTCTTGAAATCCTGGAAAGTCTTGTGATGTTGTTCTTGCATTGTCCAGGACTGGAACATCCTTGAAAATGAGTAATTTTTTTGCAGGTCCTGGAAAGTCCTCGAAATCTGTCAATTCAAGTTAAAATTCAGTGACACAAAGAAAGGTCACAAAAATACACTGAATCAATCTCGTTCCCAGAGTCCTTGTTACCCTTGTCCAGTGGTGGAGCGGGCAACAAGGACCTCTGGGGGGAAGCGATCCGCCATGACAGGATTCTTGGACTTCCGGTTCTACTGTGCATGTGTTCGACTCCATGTTTCAACTAATGGACGCCACGATTCTTGGACTTCCGGTCTTACTGCGCAGGTCAGGTGGATCACTCTATCCCAGAGGTCCTTGTTGGCCGCTCCACCACTGGACAAGGGTAATGAGGACTCTGGGAACGAGATTGAGTCCTGGAAAAGTTGTGGAAAAGTTCTGAAAAACTTGCTAAAAAATAGTATGAACCCAGTATAGGTCTACAAGTGTTAATTCATTACCTTCTTCCCTGAGTATTTTAAAACAAAAGATGTCTCTCTTTGCCTATTTCAAAAGGACTGCGCAACCAATCAGAGCATGCATTTTGTGATCAAAATTTTATAAATCTTGTTTGTAGGTGGGGGAAGACAACTTGTCGTATGGTTATGGCGCTACAGGAAAGGTTTCTGTAAACAACAAGTTCTTTGACTATGGTGAGCCATACTCAACTGATGACACCATTGGTTGCTGTGTGGACCTGGATGCTAATCCAAGAGTGATACTTTTTACAAAAAATGGCAAATACCTTGGAGTGGCTTTCCGCCTCGGAGCTGAATCGGATGGACAGACTTTTTTCCCTCATGTCACTGTCAAAAACATGCGGCTTGCAATCAACTTTGGCCAGCGTGAACCGTACTTTCCACCTCTGCAGGGGTTTAGCTTGATTTCAAGGCTGCCATCTCAGTATATAGAGCGAGGATCACTGGGGCCAGCTTCAAGGAATGACTGTGAAATTATCATGATGGTGGGACTGCCAGGCGCTGGTAAAACCGTGTGGGCTATGAAATATGCCAAGGAGCATCCAGAGAAGAAATACTGTGTTCTAGGAACAAACACCGTTATGGACAAGATGAAAGTGATGGGTTTGATGCGGAAGCGAAACTACCATGGTCGCTGGGACGCCCTCATCAAGCAAGCCACCGATGTCTTGAACAAGATATTCAAAATTGCCGAGAGGAAGAATCGAAACTATATCCTTGACCAGACCAATGTGTATTTCAGTGCAAGGAGAAGGAAGATGAGCAACTTCCGTGGTTTTCATCGGATCGCGGCTGTGATTGTGAACACAGAGGAAGTGTTGAAAGAGCGAACAACGAGAAGGGAGAAGGAGGAGGGTAAGGTTGTACCCGAGTCGGCAATACTTGAGATGAAAGCGAATTTCGCACTGCCGGAAGTCGGCGAGGTTTTCGATGATGTGTGGTTCATCGAAGAAGGCAAAGCCAGCGCTGAGGGCCTTGTGTCCGAGTTTCAACGCGAGGGAAAGGAGTATAAAGAAAACGAGAAGAAAAGGAGACCAGTGGAAGTTTCAGGGAGAAGTGCGAACCGATCCTTGGATGACAAGCGACCCCGCACTAACCAGCCAGGATCTTCTATGCCTTCGCAAAGTGGTCCTCGAGGGCAACATCCAGGCCACAGTGACCGTGGAGGATTCCATGGAAATCATCCAGGGTCGAGAGGTGCATCAAATAATAGGCCCTTCCATGGCCCACCACCAGACAGCCATGGAGCCCCAGTTAGGTCCTATAATGACTATGGGTCTTCCCAAGGATACACAAGACAAGGTGGGGCATATGGGGCATATGATACGACGCCTCAGAAGAGATCGAACGAATATGGTGGACCAACTCAAGGTTATGGAAGACAAGGTGAGCCATCTGGGACATATAATACAGGACCTCAGATGAGATCTAATGAATATGGGCCTCCTCAGGGTTATGGGAGACAAGGTGAGCCATCTGGAGCATATGATACAGGGCCTCAGAGGAGGTACAATGACTATGGACCTTCCTACAGACCACAAGAAAGCTATGGTCGCAATCAAGGGCATTCATATGATTATTCTCAGTTTCAACCACCCAGTGGTGAGGACAGCAGATCCAGTCAACCTGCACCCACTGCATATGGCCAGCAGTATGGGCAATACGATGGACAAAATACCACACAGTCTTACCCCCGAGAGCATGATTATTACCCAGGGGGAGTGGGGCCAGGGCAAGCACCACAGAGTGGGAGAACTGACCCACATCGGTATGGAGGGAGTTATTAGACTTGTTATAGCGATCGCACTTCAAAAGAACTAAAATCATCTTGATTATCAAGAAAAACCGCTGAAAAGAGATGTTTCATTGGAGAGACTACAAACCTTAGGAGATGATCGTAACTGAAAGACAAAGCTACAGAAGAAAGCTTTCTTCTGTTCTTAGTTTCCTCAGTTGCTGATGGAGCGTGCATTCGTAGAGCGTAGCGTTGCGTGACAGAGGGCCAGTCTTATAGAGGTTACCAACAGCAGATCTGTAGTAATGTCCTTCACAGCCGTTAGTTTAGACGTCACGCAACGCTCCCGATGTGTTAGTAGTCTCCTGACCAGCCGTTAGTTTGGACGTCACACAACGCTCCTGATGTGTGACGTCCAAACTAACGGCTGGGAAGGAGACTATAACTCGCCATCGTTACGGAGAATTAGTTAAAAGTGCTGAAATAGTCGCCTGAGCCAATTCAGAATTGGCTATGATTCCGCCTGTGAATTGCTGTGAAATCCGACAAACCCGCGCTTGTCGCGTTTAGTTTTAGTGACGAGTGTTATTGATTAAGCTTTTATCCGAATTGCTCCTATTTGAAAAGGTTACTGCCGAGATACAGATGTAAACAAGTCTAAATACTGTTACAAGTGGGCCCCAACTGTACCTCGTGCCCCGAGGCTTTCTTTCTTCCCTTGTCAGAGCGATGTAGCACCTGGATGTTGTGTCTGCATTGTTCCGGGGCTGGTAGTGGTTGTTGTTGGGGGTTCGACCACCCCGCTACTGGCCTCAACGTTAGTAACCAGGCATTAACAAAACAAGTTCCTTCTTTCCCCGCTAATGCCGAGGAACAGTTTATTGGGACACAGATCTCTTTCTTTTAAGATCAATTGAGGCCGTTTAAGAGTATAATTCTATTTCTTATTGGTTTACCGTCGAGAAACAGGCGTTTTTCTAGGATGAAGTACAAGTATTGGCACCAGGGGGGGCAGGCAGCGCCCTTTGATCTTGCCGCTTTTCCGCTATACATGATCGCACAAGTAAAGAAATCTGTCAATCATTCGAGAAACGTACCTCTACGGGAGTTTGCTGTGGAATTTTCATCCATGGTGTCCCACAATGACCAAAGTTCAGTTAAACAGCGACCGAATCGTTCCCATAGATGTTTGAACGTGTAATCGCCAAAATATTTCGAACACAAACGCACGTCATGTCCGCCATCGTCCGCCATGTTTATTTTAAACAAACCAGTACTTAGTCTCGCTCGGCCCAATTTCTTAAATGTGCAATCATGTATACTAGGTTCCAGGCCTCGCTGCTAAACCCCCTGATTGGCACGTTTTATAACAACTAAATCAGTTTTTATAAATTTTACTGGATTTTACCAAGAGAGGATGATCTATGAGAAGCATTCCCCCATGGGTCTCTTCCAATGATATATTTTTTTGAAATTTATTTTTAATTTTCAGTCCATAGCTGAGCAATTTTAAGAGCGCTACCTTATTGGTCTGTTCAAGTAATGCCATGTCGGAGCCTCGATCAGAAGGAAATAAAAATAACTTTCACAGCATGGTGTGAAACTATTAATAGATTTCAAAAAAAATTCATGGGGCACGGGAAATCCTCTTGATTTTACTTATCGTTGTAGATAGGCCTGGGTGCGCGACAGAGCCTCTTTAACCTACCATTGATTAATTTCTAATTTCTCTCTACCTTTTTCAAAACAAAATTATTGAGAATTTTTTTAAGTAGTCTGGGTAATTAGGATGTTGATCTTGGGTCAAAAGAGTTCATCATTAGGCTTGTGAAAATATCGGTCCAGGAACGTTAAGTTACAATTTAGGCAGAGCCATAGACTAGTTTTCAATGCTTTGGTTTTACTTTTCTATGCTCTGTGATTGGTTTAAAAATCTTGCGCCACCTTCTCAACCAATCAGATGCAAAACCAAAACCAATCGCAACGTGGTCACACGCGTTTTCCCGCGCTTTGCGTCGGTTACGTGTATTTGCTTCGAGTTGTCATTGGTTCATTGTGTTGTTTACGTTTGTTGTGATTGGTCATCGTAATTGGTTTGGGTTGGGTTTTACGATACTCAATTGAAAACCATTCTGGTACAACACATCATAGACAAACAGTTTTTTTAACATATTTTCTCGTTTATTTAAAACTTGACCTTGCAGACCTAGCGTTTATTATTCCGGGCCCGCTGTTTAATCGAGAAAATATGGTGTTATTTTCCATTTTAAATAATATATATACCTACAGTTGCACTTTTAGTTACATTGCCATATTTTAATATTGTCATTATCGTGTTCACCTGCGATGTGGCTAATTTTAACAATAACGTGCTATAGACGAATTTATACTGTCTATTTAGGGTTAAAACATTTGTATTCATTTAAAAGCAGACCCAGTTCTTTAGAATACAATGACATTCTTGTACAGCATGGTAGCTACATACAGTTGAGTCCCGCTAACTCGAACCTTTTTCGATTCCCTTCTGGTCATGTTCTTACTAATTTTACCCTTGATAACTCGAACTTTTTACGATTCCCCTTGAAGGTTCGAGTTATCGGGATTCAACTGTATATGTTGTTATTATTATTTTATTTTTTACACACAATCTTAGCTCTATGTGCACAGACAGTGTTTCATCACATTTCCAAACACCTCGAATTTCGTCAAAAATACTCCGCTGCGCGTCGTATTTTCAACTCTCTTCTCGGTGTTTGGAAATCGGATGAAACACTGTCTCGAGTGTTTAATACATTATGTAAAGACAGACAGCAAGATTTTGTTCCCGTTTGTTAGACAAAAATATATATAAATTATGCTCTATACTGTTCTGCCTTTGTGCTTATTATATTCTTCTCTCTTGAGGCTCTTCACTCCTTGCTTGAAAGATTTCTCTAGCGGTTTTGAGACGTCAGATATTCCATACAGCTTTTAAAAGTTCATTTAAATATTTTGTACAATTCATCGCAAATTTCCCTCTCCTACGATATTTGCTCCATTTCTTTCAAGTCAGAGGAAACCTGCAATTGAAGACAAAATGTCATTATTTACTTTAAATTTTGCTGTGGTTATAATAGGCTGTCAAGAACGATATCAGTATCAGGCCCCGTCCACACTAATGCGTTTTCAAAACGCTCCCATTTTTACCGAAAACGCATCAACAGCTACGCGTCCACACTATCGTTTTCGCAGCGTTTTACCCGTCCACACTAAAACGCTACAACAGTCATCTGCGTATGCGACATAAAGACACGCCCGCGATGTTTGTGATGTGAATGACGTCAGCGTTTTCGAAAGATTCCATTTTCCACTGTCCACACTAATACGATAGAGCTCCGTTTTCAAATGTCTCCACTCTGGACAGCGTTTTCAAATGTATGCGTTTTCGAAGAAAACGATCAGCGTTTTCGATCGTTGTAGTGTGGACGGATAGGCGAAAACGCATCGAAAAGAATGCGTTTTCAAACGAAAACGCATTAGTGTGGACGGGACCTCAGATTAGCCAGCCAACCTCGTCCCCAGAGTCTTCTCGGCGTTCAAAATGGCGGCGCGAAGAAGAACCTGGCGAACAGCAGGTCACGTGACCATAAAATTAGCCAATCGCGAGTCCGCCACCATTTTGAAACAATATATTATTTTTGAAGACACGTGACCTGCTGTTCTTCGCGCCCACCCGTCATCTTGAAAGCGGAGATGGCCCTGGGGACGAGGTTGATTAGCCAGCAGTACAAGCTCCCTTACTAATAATAACAATAACCTTATAACCGCACTTACTTGAAAGGAACAACCAGTGGAAATTTGTACATCTTGAATAGACACACCAGGGCCATAACTCAGTTAGTATAAGACCATTCTCTTTGCTTACTTCAAATACACACTGGAATTATAAAAGGAAAAAAAAGTACATGAATTGTCACGACTGATCCAGACACCGTCGAAGCTCCCGTAAGTGGACACCCTCGGGAAGCAGAAAAAGTGTCCGCAACTGGAGCTGGCCGCTTACAGGAATGATTCTCGTAAGCGGCCACTAGCAGTATAAGGGATGGGTGGCCGCTTACGAGAGCTTGTACCTCTCATACTAAAGACACTAAACAGTATTAATACAAACAAACAAACAAAAACATGGTATGAAATGAATGTTTGCTTCGTTGCCTTACGCAATGCCGATCGTGGTAAAAAACTGTATACCTCATAGTAAAACGAAATGCAGTGATGTAGTTCACAAATGTTTATAAATATCGGCGGGGTAATAGTAAGGCCTAAGATTGAGGCTAACAGGATTGTTCCTTTGGGGTGTCCGCTTTACGGGAGCTTAGAAACAGCAGAACAATTCAAATCGTACCCCTCGAAAGTGTCGGCGGGCGCCGCTTACGGGAATATGTAAATACAGAGTCTGTATGAGATACAGCACAAACGGGGTTTTCTCAAGGCGGCCGTAAGTAGAGCTGTCCGCTTACGAGAGTGTCCGCTCAGAGAGCTTCCACTGTATATAAAGAACAAAACAACGACATCAAAACCCGTATTACCTTTTCCGTTATAATCATGTCCACACAGTTTGTACCTGTCAGAGGTAGTGTACACTTTTCTAAGATCTTGTGTTTATCTCCCTGTGAACAAAACAGCACTCGTGTAATAGCAAGTTATCAATAAATTGTACGCCTACCAGTAAAATTTATTTGGCTATCCAATTGGTGGTTTTCATCAATGTCGCAAAATCTGTTTGCTTTCATGAACATCACATGAAGGTTATCGAGCAGGCAGAAAGAAACGTTTTGCCCAAATTAACGCTTTGTAGTGTCTTTCAGAACCGAATTACCTTATTACATGAAATTTTCGCGACACTTTAATTTCGCGATTTTTTCAAAATTAAGTGACGCTATGTACAGTCGCGCTAATGTCGACTGTAGCTCGACGTTTGAATCAACGTCGCGTATAGTCACGCTATTACCGTATGCAGCTGCCATGTTGGTGTCCTTCTTTGGGACACCAAAATGGCGGCTATATAAAATTGTACAAGAAGTAAAGCAGATTATATCATCAGCGTTCACCCTGTTTGACAGGAAAACTGACTTATCTTTCACTGATCTTATTCCACGTACCTTTGCCAAATGTTCCATTGTGACAATTACTTTGGACTCGCTGGAAACTAGATCCATTGCTCCTCCCATGCCTTTCACCATCTTACCCTGTACATCACATCAAATCAATTGGTGGTTTGCATCAATGTTATAAGAACTGTTTGCTTGCATGAACAACATCATAAAATTAACAGGTTATAGAGCAGGCAGAAATAAATGTTCCGTCCAAATTACATCTTTGTAGCGTTTTTCTTAACCGAGTTATTACGAAAATAATTTTCAGAAAATGACAGTATTTTAGTATGCAGCCGCCATGTTGGTGCCCTTCTTTGGGACACCAATATGGCGGCCATAAAATTGTACAAGAAGTAGAGTAGATTATACCATCAATATCATTAGTTTTCACTTCAAAAGTCTTTAGATATCACTTCTAAATTATTATCACGTTGAAAATGTAAAAATACTCGTTTTTGCGACGGTTCAAAAACACGTTCATCCGGGAAATCGAAAATTTCAAAATGCTTTTGATACAGAGGAGGTTGGAATAGAGATTTTATATCTTGTATGTCTACAATATATTGTATGTCTACAATATATTGTATATATATATATTATACATATTGTATGTATATATTATATATATTGTATATATTGTATGTCTACAATATATGTAAAAAATAGCTTTGTAGAAATAACCCTTTAGATTTTAGAATTTTGATGACGTCAGATGCAAACCAAGAATCAATCAGTCAGTTTACAAGCCTATAGGAGTATCGCTACTCCCCTGGATGATTGGATGCTAGTCCATCGCAGGTAACCCCCCAGAATTTGTGTCAGGTTTCCCTGACAATTCGCTGCATGGTACCTGGGTGGAGAGGCACTGTGAGAGTTAAGTGCCTTGCCCAAGAACACAACACAACGACCCCCGGCCAGTGCACGTGAATCCGAACCGCTCTGGCGATCCGGAGTCCAACGCGCTAACCATTAGGTCACCACGCCTGCTGCAATATCAGCTGAATATGCTAATCCTAGCAGTATCACATTTGAACCTAGAAAAGTAATTTGACAGTTTAAATGAAACTTACTGGAATCATCCAGTTGGCGATGTCTCCAAACTGTGACACTTGCATGGCTCCAAGAATAGTTATATCGATGTGACCCCTACGAGAAGACAGAAACTAAACTAAAGGCTTGATCAAACGGTCACAACATTTGTCACAACATTTGTTGTGAGCCGATGTTGAGACCGTTTGACCACCCCTCACAACAATGTTGTGAGGTGTTGTGACAAGTGTGACATGTTGTGATGAGTTTGAGTTCTTTTAAACTTTGCCTCGACATTGATCGTCACACTTGAAATGTTGAGAGGTAATTGACCGGGCATGGTCACAACATGTCACAACAAATGTTGTGACCGTTTGATCGGGCCTTAATTGCACACGAGCAAGTTTCCCTTGTTACGTTTTAATGACAAGTTTTATTTGTCCATATGTACGACATAATATGGCAAGATTTCCTTCTGTTTGCTCGAAACCTACCGTGACTGACCTCGGACTGCAAAATTGAACTCGGCCTAATAGGACTACATACTAGAAAATTCCGAGGCCTGCCAAAATTGGACGAGGCTGTAGGCCGAGTCCAATTTTGGCACTCCGAGGAATTTTTTGAATTCAATTATTTTCAAATTGGACAAGCATGTAGTGCCATTAGGGATTTGGCTCCTCTGCTATCTGTGGTGAACCTGTCCAAATTAACGATTAATTTGGACAGTTTTCAAAACTGCGCACGCTTGTATGGGATTTTGGGCTGGCGATATATAATTACCTAAAGTCACTGACGTGATTTGCTCCCAAATCAGTTTGAAAAAAAACCCGACAAACTCTGCACATCATAGCTGAGTTTTCCAAAGCAAAATGTTACGAAATTACAGTCAAACTTAAAACAGGAAATGTTGATGAAGCGAGTATTAAATTTGAGGGAAATTTACGAAGAAAAACTAAGAGCTAAATTTCGCGCCAAAAAACGCGGCTGCTGCACTACGTGCGTCACGTGTCCTACTCGAAGTTGTCTTGAGACCTCTCAACAAATCGTCCTCAAAAAAATTCAAAAAGGATATTATTCGACACTTTTTTCGTCAAATTCACCACAGGAGAAAGGAATGGGACAATTTAAGGTAAGATTATGGAAAGTCTGACCGTAAACAGAAGATAACGAGTACAAATACACAGTGACATCAACGATTTAATCGGAACGCACGACACAATTTACTTCATCATCTTTGTGTAAAGAAAACAACGAAATTGGGCACGGTTAATACGGTAATACCTTAATAGTGCAATTTTGGTACGCTTCGGCGAAATATCAGTCTCGTCTGGTCTCGCCATGGGTATTTATTGGAACCACGGCTCGGCCAAACTCGCCTGATATGAGTCGCTGAAGCGTACCAAAATTCACGATTAGTTAAAGGCTGCCGCACACTTGAGGAAAGTGCTCAGCAAATTTCTCGCGAGGCAGTTAGCTCAGCTATTTCCTCTCGTGTGCGCTGGAGTTTTCGTGCGTTTTACGCCTCGCGAGGCCGTGAGAAAAATATCTGTGGTGTTTGATATTGGACTTTTTGGTTAGTTTCGAGTACTGAGCGCGCACAGGAACATTCAAATGGCTTTTTTTAGCAATTTGCGTGCACTTGCGAGTAAACTTGCGTGCCCGTTTGGCCACCCAACGCAAGTTTATACGCAAGTTCATATTTTAACTGTCCAAACGGAGACGCAAGTTCAACTTGCGTACAGACTTGCGTTGGTGGCCAAACGGAGTCGCAAGTTTATCGCAAGTGTACGCAAGTTGCCAAAAAGAAAGCCATTTGAATGCTCCTGCGCGCGCTGCAATTCAGTACTAGAAGTAAACAAAAAAACTTGCGTTGACTTGCGTTGGGTGGCCAAACGGTGAAAAACTTGCGTCTACTTGCGCTCAAATTTGATCTCGATCAAAGTGAACTCAAGTCAACGCAAATCAACGCAAGTCGAAACTTGCGTCCACTTGCGTCTCCGTTTGGCCAGTTAGAACAGTGCATAGCATGGAAGGCCGTACCTACCCCCTAATCATGGCAAACGATTCATCACTTGAAAAATATGAGCTACCAGGAAGGACGGTCACCGTCTCTTTACCTAAAAAAAAATATAAATTTTAAAAAAGCAAAAGTCGGGAATCCACCCCGAGAATTAGCTAAGGCATGCTGACGAGACCTGTAGGGTCAAAACAGCTGCCCGGATCTGCAAGTTGCTTGGGCATTTACAATAACGACAAGCCTCGTACAGTTCACTAAAGCAAAGACATTTATTTTAACACAATTTTCGTTGAAAACCATTGAGAAAATGAGCGCTAAAAACCTACCAGCATTTATAAGATCAGGGTCTTCTTCACCGGGTCTTGGAAAGGGGCCCTAATAAGTATAGACCAATTTACATGTCAGAAAAATAAATAATCACGAAACGTGAACTTATATATCCAATACACACACACCAACCTCGTTCCCAGGGTCTCTCTTCTTCCCGCCAAACGCGATTTGCACACACACGTATTTCGAAGTTGATACTCTACTTACGCGACCGCCTTGACAAAACCCCGTTTGAACTCTAGCAAACTCTGTATTTACACATTCCCATAAGCGGCAACTGTATGGCATGAAGGGTATTTTTAGTGGATCATATCTCTTTCGCAGGAATACTGACCTATTCTTTTTATTCTATATTTTGAAACAGTTCATCGCAACGATCAATCAGGGAAAGTTTCATAAAATGTCCATGTCAAATTTTTTTCGATGGAGCCATGCACTTTAATTAAGAACGTGTTGTACTATATTAAAAGAAGGACAACACTCAAAACTTCCGCTGCAAAATCCATGCAATGGCAGTTAACTTATGCAGGGTTCAATTCCTACTGTTACCACCCCCCCCCCCCCGGGCACACCCCCGGGCATTTGCCATTTTTTCTTCGCTTGGAGTCCTATTCCCCACCCCCGGGCATAAAGAAAGAGGCAATTGCCCACCCCCGGGACACTTAAAAACAAACTGCACTGTTTCACAAGAAGACGGAAATATTTATTACGTTTTACAAAATAGATCGACGTGGACTCGTATGCATACAAAGGTCAGGAAACATCTCTCCCGATGTTTTTGTTTTTCGTCCGTGTTTCTTTGGCTTTTAACGCTCCTCTCTTGTGGTTTTTTCAAACACAGGTTTTATAAACTTGGACAAATTGTGTTCCTCCAACCAATCGCTTGCAAATTGGAGGGCTTACCAAGCAAATAAGTCCGCTAACTGGGACATGTCGGCCCGTGTGATTCGACGCCAATTTTCGCCCCACAATTCTTTGCGCAACTAGAATTATCCCCACCCCCTACCCCCGGGACAAGACCACTTGCAAAATTCCCCACCCCCGGGCCACAAGGGCTGACTTTGTCCCGGGGGTTGCCCGGGGGGGGGGGGGGGATGGTAACAGTAGGAATTGAACCCTGCATTACCTAGACTTTTATCCATCTCTCATACATAATGAAATGAAATCCAGTAATCCAATGAAAAAGGTAAAGCTGTTCAGGGCAACACTGGCCCACACTGCTGGAGGCTATCCCGGTTTCTGTAGTACAGTATGAAGCAGACTAGGAGTATTGCTACTCCCCCTGGATGGGATGCTAGACCAATGCCATGTTACTCCCCTCCCCCCCCCCCCCCCCCCCCCCCCCCCCCCCCCCCCCCCCCAGCAGCAGTTCACCAGTACCCATTTACCCATTTATACTCCTGGGTGGAGAGAGGCACTGTGATCCCGGCCAGCGCTTGAACCCGGAGTCCAACGCGCTAACCACTAGGCCACTGCCTCTCTCACAATCCAATCAAAACTATGGGTTAATTGCTACTCAGATTTTACCACCAACTTACCAAGCCAAGAACTCCATTTTCACTTTGTAGAACCACACTGATCCCCTGAGGAATATAATTGCTGGCTAACATGGGCATTCCAATACCAAGGTTTGCTAAATATCAAACAGTTAAGGAGAAGAAATACAAATTGGAACTACCAATCCCCTCGCCTTTTTTTTCCTTGCCACTCTTGCGTTTTGCGCATCTTTTAGTGACACTCTCCCACTATCCGAACGCTTAGAACACAGGCTACTACAGAGTTAGAACAAAGGATCTCGCAAATTAGTGTGTAACTGTAGGAGTATTACTACTCCCTCTGGATATGATCCTTGTCCATCGTAGGTAACCTTACATACACATACAGTGAGCTAATGGTTAGTCATAGTGTGTTGGACGTACATGTATATTTCAAGTTTGGGCTTCTGGATTATACTGTGTTCGTTAAACAGGGATTTTGTTATATCGGGGATCTGTTCCATACATTTTACTGTACACTTTGGCCCGGCTGAATAATTTTTTTCGTTATACCAGGAAACCTTGTTTCATCGTAGCCTCCTATGCAAACTTTCTTTGCATGGGCTTGTCACGCTTTGGGAGGAGAAGATTGCCTGACGAGTCCAAAGAATGGCTGCCACTGGGGTTCCACTGTAATGTGAACACAACTACACTTCTAGTTTGTTATGTGATATATTTGATCATCTGAAGGATACCATACATTCCATCTTTAAACTCCAAAGCTGCTCTTTTTATGATTCGTTCTCTAAGTTCTGCGCCAGGAGATTTGGGTTTTCCATTGTCTACTTTATCCTGAGTCAAAGTCAATCTCTGTCAACAAATGTAATGGAAATCAATCAGTCATTCGACCAACGTACCAACCAGCCAACCACACATTCAAGCAGTCCAGTCTGACAGACAGACAGACATACACACACACACACACACACACACACACACACACACACACACACACACACACACACACACACACACACACACACACACACACACACACACACACACACACAGACAGTAATCATCAGTCAGTCAATCAATCAGACAATCTTCAATCCAGACAGTAAGCCAGACAGTCAGTCATCAGTCAGTGTCAGTCAGTACACGATAGAGACTAATTTAACAGCTCTTGCACTGTCTAGGGGTGATTATAGTCAAGGTAGCGAGAACTGATGCAAACCCGTACTAGCAGAGGTCAGTACCACGTACTGGTTTTATTGTACATCCAACTGAACTACCGAGGTCACCAGCTTACATTTTAAGAGACTGTGACAATATAACTTTATTTGCTCTGAGGTTTTACAATTGAGACAAAGAACTTAAATAATTACCTCAATTCGTTTCTCAAAGTGTGAACCTTTCAATATTCCTTTCACATATACACCAGGTAAGTGTACATCTTCCTCTGGGATTTCACCATTTTCAACTATTTCTTCAACCTTGAAAACAACTTACAGGTATTAATAAGACAGTGTTATTTTCACTAACTCTTGAGTTGTATACATTATGCTTGAAGGTCAACTGAACTGCCAAACGTCCACAAAAAAAGCGGGCATTTTTAATAGTCAGGGTGTCCATAATAGTGAGTTGCTGTTAATTAAGTAGTATACCTTACATGTACTAGACAATGCTAATTAAAAATTTTAAATGAAAAACTAACTTTAAAAAAATAAATTATCATTAGATACTACATGTAATTTACATTACCTCGGCTATAGTGAACTTTGCTGCTTTCCCCATTGGTGCATTGAAATTTCTTGTTGTTTTTCTGAAAGAAAGAAAGCTGAATGGTCATGCACACACAAACAGTGAAAGTACATGTACACATGAAAGTAACTGCTACATAGCTTTCATTTGAATGGTCACACACTAGGGTTAGAAAAGTGAGAACTGCCTTGTACAGGCACGCGCGTGCTTGCTGGCAAGCTGGCTCATTTTTGCGGCCATTGCTGCTCGCGCAGGTGTTATTTTGTACCAAATTAAACAGTACCACAGCCTTATTTATTACCTAAACATAAGATTTCCTGCCTTGTCAGCTTTCAAGGCTTTAATGAGAGCAAAGTCCCCAGTGATGGCTTCCTCCATGATGTATTGCCGTTCATTAAACGCCCTTGCCTTGAGAAAAAAGTAACAACGTGGTACATGTAAGTGTGGGCTTAGTTAACAATAAAAGTACTAGGTGTTATTTATACTAATGAAAGTCTGTCCAGACTTTCATACATCCAGGACAATGTACAACTACTTACATTTTCTTAAAACATACCAAACACCCCTTCCCTCCTAATGTTGTCTCATTTTACTCAATCATTATGTTTTGTATTTGGAGAAATAAAGCTTTACAGCTGAACTGTAAAGCGCAGTTAATGGAGCGAGACGCTCTAGGGCCATGTTGGGTTGGTATTGTTAATGTATAATCTCATGTAATGCGAACGTGATGTGAATGTACCATTATGCCTTTTGTCTGGAATGTACAAGGGAGTACAATGGTGATTCACCTAGACATGTTGCAACACTGTCTAGTACATTTATATCACTCATTCTGTATGGCTGGATTATAGATATTCCCATTCATGTCTCGTTGAGTGCTACATGAGTTCCTTAGTTACTATGGTACGTAATTCGCCATTGGCCTAGATCAAGACATCCGTCTGGCTATAAAAGCTCTAGTTAAAGTCCAAAGTCTCATTCGCTAGCCGTATTGCTTACTGAAAGGACTTATTTCAGTGTTCTAAATTGTAATTCCCACCCTCCCTCCCTTTGGAGGTTTGATTGTTATTATCAATAAATTTGGGTTCACCTCTCGAGGTTCGCTATCGGTTAAGTCTCGCAGCGACTTCCCCAAGCTTTGTTTTTTCGCTCGTTTGAATTGCGATAATTAATTTATGCTCTTTATCTGCCTGCATACTTGTCTGATCCAGCACGTGCCAGCGGAGTCGGCTCGTAGTGCTGGGGAGATAAGTAGGCTTGAGCAAGCGATATTTTTATGCTCTTTATCTGCCTGTGTTCTTGTCCGATCCAGCACGTGCCGGCGGAGTCGGCTCGTAGTGCTGGGGAGATAAGTAGGCTTGAGCAAGTCAAAAACTGCCTACACTCTAGCACGATGCTGGCCGGAGGTTTCAGCTCGTAGTGCCGTTTATAGAGTTAGGCTTCTAGGTCGCGTAAGCTTTTGATCTGCCTCCTCTAGCACGATGCTGGCCGGAGGTTTCAGCTCGTAGTGCCGTTTATAGAGGTAGGCTTCTAGGTCGCATAAGCTAGCTTTTGATCTGCCTACAACTTGTCCGATCCAGTGCGGGTCTTGGCACTGGGGAGATAAGTAAGGCTTTAGGATCATGCAATAGAAGTCGTCTGTCACGCCGATTGCGGAGAGGTGTTCCCCCTTTACGCCAAACATTGTGTTGTTTATTGCGTTTGTTATCTACATCGTTATATGAAACATTTAACATAGCCAAAGGAACTGTGACATTAACAGAGATTATATTCACAAACAACATGATTAATTGAATTTCACAGATGGGGAGTGAAAACAGAGAGGAGAGGTGCAAACACATCAGAGAGGTGCAATTAATTATAGAATGTACCTCTCTTGGCTGACTGGGAATTTCTATGGATCCATCCTTTTTGTATTTAATAGGTGAACCACCATGATGGACCAAGGTCCCATATCCAGTAGGAGTATAGAAGGCAGGGATTCCTGCTCCCCCAGCCCTGATCCTCTCAGCAAGGGTTCCCTGAAAGAAAATAAAGGAATTAGTTTTAATAATATTTTTATCCCTAGGCCTGAAAGAGGGGTCTGGAAAATCAAGGTTTAAATCCAGGTTTGAGAAGTGATACATACATGTACAGCTGTTTCGAGAAAGGTTGTCGGAAAAAAGCGCACGCGACAATCCCGAAAGGTAATCTGGGATATGATCAATGAATTTTCATAAGTCAAATAAATACATCAAACCCGCGATGCCTACTTTTGTTTCTTTCTTTCAGCACTCGCAAACATACGTCCATGGCGTCTCTTGCCATTTTCTCAGATTTTCCTGAAATGCTGAAGTCAAGGAACCGTGAACTTAAAACTACCCACAATACCTTTCGGGATTGTTGCGTGCGCTTTTTTCCGACAACCTTTCTCGAAAACAGCTGTATGTATTTATCAAACCCTCGAACCTCGAGAAGAGAGTTGAAAAAATGACACGCAGCAAACTATTTTTAACGAAATTCGAGGGGTTTGGGAATGTGATCAAACCCTGTCTGGAGGGATTGATATATCTTCTCAATCAAAACTTAAGGAGGAAACAGAAATAAAATATTTCAAAAATCTATGGAGGTTTTGATCAGATATCAAAAACCTGTCACGATCATGATTTCCTTTGTTTTAACTTGATGAATTATTTAATACTCAGAGTTTGAGAAATAATGTACGTTCCAACAAGAAATCTTTACCTGAGGTGTAAGTTCCACTTCCAATTCTCCAGAAAGATATTGCCGTTCAAATTCTGCATTCTCGCCTACATATGATGAAATCATCCGCTTTATCTGCAATAAAAACATTATCAATACATGTATATTAAATGGTATATCATGCATGCTTCAAGCTGGGATAGGCTCCAGAAGTGTGGGTCAGTTTGGGAGTATTCCTGCTGAACTCCTCTCTCCTAAGTGGAGAGAGGCACAGTACTAAGTGAGAGTGACAGATTAGTAAAGATGTTATATCAATGTGTACAGCATGCAATTTGATCATCACAAAGGTCATACCGACCCCTGACAAACCTGTTGAGTCTTAAGAAGCAAGCCAAGACCAAAGTCATCAACCCTAGAAACAATAATAATAATAATATAAATAATTATTATTAATAAAAATAAGTCTGTATGCAAGTTCATATTAATTTCCAAACAGCATTCTGTTTGGCCCCTTGAGCAACATTATCTATAATAGCCTGAATTTCAGCCGTCTCCTCTGTCGCATACTCCCTTGAGGGAGTGTGTGACAGAGGAGATGGCCGAAATTCTATATCTACAACTGTAAACAGCAAAATTGCTTATTACATGACTATTGTATGAATTACTTCAACATGTTTGCAACTAACCCTGCATTGTTGCTGACGCAAGTCAAATTCTTCACTCCTGTTTTAAGAAGGCCATCAATCAAGTTCTCTGGAATTCCACAAAGTCCAAAACCTAAAGAAAATTAATACAATCATGACAGTTTAAAGTTCTGTAGATTATTTTCAACATTCCCAGTTTCAGTCATGGGAGATGCTGTGGCCTAATGGAATCTGGAATAATGAAATATTGGAATCTGGAACAAGTGGTCCAGCCGGGTTCGAGCCATGACCTGGCCTCACTGTGCTGACTGTTCTTGGGGACAATACTGAGGGGGACATTGGGGTTTGCGGTATTGCGGTTCTGAGCCATTTTTCTTACGGTTTTACGGTATTTTTTATCCAAAACTGCGGTATTGCGGTTTCATCGAGTATGACAGCAGGGGTTTCATTAATTTTGGAAGTAAGCGGCTTACCATGGTAGAATAGGCGGCTGTGATCAATAAAGGGGCCGTTAGGCCCCTTTTTGCTTTTGCTAGGGGGGTATGGGGGCATGTCCCCCCAGAAAAGTTTGGAAATGTAGAAGCTCGGAAATGCAATTTCCAGCATTCTGGAAGTCAAATCTAGTGCTCTATATGACAATTTTTATCGATCACAGTAGATCTCAGGTATTTTAAACGATCTTGCAATTATTCTATATGAATTTAAAGACACTCTGATCTGTTACAGTCGTTGTTTTTTTCTTTCATAAATCTTATAAGTAAACTCTCAGAAAACCAGAAGGCTTGATAATTTAGTAAGCGGCGGCAAGGGGCATCGTAGGCGGCGGTCGACCGCCGGTAGCCGGCTTCTAATGAAACCCCTGTGACGGTACCCCGGTTTCTAGCATTTTGAGCAGCGGTGTTCGGTAAAAATTCTAATTTTGAACGGTATTTCGGTGAGGTAAGTTTCCTTACAGACGTTAGTAAGAGAGATCATTTTTCTGGAGTTTCAGTGCGGTTTTCGGTATTTGAGCTGAAATCTTGCGGTTTTACGGTTTTTGACTCGAATATTGCCTCTCTCCATCCAGGAGTAAATGGGTACCTGAAAAAAATGCTGGGGGTGGCTACCTGCTGGACTAGCATCCTTGTAGACTGTCAGACTTTAACCTTTTATAGTTTAGTTACTGACCTCCTACTAGTAACTTTGCACCATTCGGAATGTCCTTTACAGCTTCCTCTCCACTGCCATAAAAATGAAGATTTCTTGAAGAACTTGTGGAGAATTTGCAGCCCACTATGGCCTGTTTGAGAACAACATATGACATCATTTTAAAGAGAGGAAGATCACTTATTATACTATATTACAGATGCGGTGGCCTTAGGCTAATGGTTAGTGTGCTGGACTCTGGACCGAGCAGTCCAGGTTCGAGCCCTGGCCAGGGTTGTGTTGTGTTCTTGGGCAAGACACTTAACTCTCGCAGTGCTTCTCTCCACCCAGAAGTACAAATGGGTACCGGCGGCAAAATGCTGGGGTATGTAACCTGCGATTGTTCAAATTATATCTAGAAATGTTTGTCACATAACTTTTTTACTGTTGCATGTGTAATATCAATATCCTGTGGATTGGTACAAAACATCTGGACCCCCTTTTCCCTTTCTGAATCCCTTCCTGAATAGGCTTGGATAAATAAAGGCTTATTCTGCCGTGGCAGGCAATGCTCGTAAAAATCGCTTATATATTTATGCTCAAAATTCTGCTCGGACACCTTTATTCTGCTCGAATTCTGCTCGGTACCTGAAAAATTTTCCGGGGGCACTTTTATGTAATACCGCTGACTTCAAAGTATGTGATGTGATCTCATGTGCATATCATTAGTGTTACTGATTTTCCCTTATTATGCCGGCAAAATGCTCACCTCAAAAATCGCTTATTATGCTCGAAATTCTGTCGGCAGAATTTATCCAAGCCTACTCCTGAACCCCCCCCCCCCCCCCCCCTTCCCCACCCCCCACCCCCCAACAGGATTAAGGAAACTGGTCTGGATCCGCACAGGGGTCTGTAGTTTAACCTGTACATGTAGCTGATATCTGTTTTTCATGGAGAGATTATATTTCTTCCCATGTTTTTTTTGTGCCTATTAAAATATTTCCAAAGATAGATTTATCCCTGGAAACCTTTGTTGCTGACTGTTGCAAAGTCAAGTAAGATAACAAAATAACATAATTTTGTTCATGAACTTCCGCACCTAGCTTTGCGAGGACCAGCGAGTGTCATACTGTGTTTATATTTGGAAGAAAACAAACAACTGACTCGCCCAATAGAATCTTCACTGTGTAAAACCCAATTGAATTTACATTAACGCTCAATTCGTCTCGTGATGTATCGATGCAAAAAGATTCATTCCAGTGTAATAGCCCTACCTTAAAAATTAAAGCTAAAATTGTTGAGGTAATTTTTGCTCATAGTACGAAAAATTAAAACAATAATTTGGTCCATCGATCCAACTCAACTCCAAAATATAAACAGCACGAACAATAATAATAAGGTTTTGTTTTAATACATGAGCAGATCAGTTTATTAACTGACCAAAAAACTGGTTAATGATCAAATTATTTTGTATGCATATGTATGCTTCCCGGTAACGAATCAATTGAACAAACAACGGGAAATAAAAAAATAAAAGGCTAGAGAGGGACTTACCAAAGGATAAGTGTTGTGTCTTAAAGGCGATCGCAATCTCAAGAAACGAGTGAAAGCCATAATCATCAAACTCTTCCACAAGATATGTACTCCACGATCGTTCTTCCCGCGTTGAAAACAACAAAGAATGAGTCTTTGGACAGCGGTTTATACCAACAATAACCCGTCCCACGTGAACACCCCTTCTTATTTCAGGTCCCATAAATTATGTCCCTAGAAGACCCAGAACCTCTGTTTCCTGAAAACGGTCATTCATGTAACGTGGACTCTGGGTACGAGATTGAGTTATTTCAGGAAAGAACTATCTTAATTTAGGGAACTATAAACTGTACATAGCACAGTACACCAACTCCGCGGTTTCCGCGGCCATGGCCATTCTCGTCCCCAGAGCTACGCGGTTTTTTTTTAATGTTGTGACCACGTGACCAAAAGAAACGGAGGATCTGGGAACGAGAATCGGTATGGCCATTTCCTGACGCATGCGCACAGCAATCTCGACCCCGGAGCTCTTCTCTTTTTAGTCAAGAAAAGCAGCGAAGGTCTGTACTGGGGTCGAGAATAGGCCCTTATAGATTGTGCTCGCAACTTTTTAGCAACTTTTGGAGTTTTGAGTAACTTTTTGTGCTGCGAGCAACCTTGAGCAACATTCGCGCGCGGTGGACTCTTTTAACGAGAAGCATTCTGGGGCGAGTCACATCTCGCAGTCGCTTGTGGGGGACAAAATGGCGGCCAGCTTGACGACGCGTCCCCAGAAACGGTCCCACAAGCGACTACGAGCGACTAGTCCCAGATTCAGCCTCGTACCCAGACGTCTCTCTGGGCGCAAAAAATGCGAAGCGCCTGAGGTGGAGGCTGCCCCAGATTACTTCTCGTTTCTAAAGAGGCGAATGACTGCCAGAGGATTATAACGCTAATAAAGTATTACTGTCGGCTAATAAAGCCCTAGCTCGGCTTCACTATTGTCCTTAAAATTTAATAATTTCCCTCGAAACTCCGTTTCGTTTCTTGGGAAATTCACTATTCATTTTCGGACCAATGGCTCTTACTAGCCCGGGAAAACTTTCGACGAAACTCAAGACAAATTCGAGCAGGTTCAAATTCGACGAGAGCCTTTCAGTCTTTCAGCCCACGAGAGTCGCCGAGAGCGTTTGAGAATTTCAGGCCAAACGAGAGCGAGAGTTAACTTTTGAACTCTTAGTAACTCTCATCCTCATACATACTCTGAAGAAGGGAAGAAGGCAAAATTAACGATTTTTTTCACCTTATTTTAGTGTTTTCAACCTAACTCTCGTCCCACTTTGGCCTGGAGTTAATGAAGGTATATATCAAACGGCTTTAATTGCAGGTAGAAGAAAGGTGGCAGTTTCTAGTGTATTCGTTGGTACTAGTTACAATTTACAGTTGCCTAGTTACAAAGTGAAAAAGACCAAATATGGTAAATAATAAACGGACAATTACATCGAGATAATTACCGTTATTTTCTTCTGTGCGACAGCCACAACGTGTTTTGCAGTTGCCTAGTTACCAAGTGAAAAAAAATATATGGCAACTACAAAACATGTTTTGATACTGAAGTGAAGAAAACAACCGTCACAATATTTGTATCTGTTGTATCTGTTTGTATTTATTTAGAGTGCTGCTTATCTCTGTAACTAGGCAACTACACTATTTGTATTTATTTAGACTGCTGCTTATCTCTGTAACTAGGCAACTACACTATTTGTATATATTTAGACTGCTGCTTATCTCTGTAACTAGGCAACTACACTATTTGTATTTATTTAGACTGCTGCTTATCTCTGTAACTAGGCAACTACACTATTTGTATTTATTTAGACTGCTGCTTATCTCTGTAACTAGGCAACTACACTATTTGTATTTATTTAGACTGCTGCTTATCTCTGTAACTAGGCAACTACACTATTTGTATTTATTTAGACTGCTGCTTATCTCTGTAACTAGGCAACTACACTATTTGTATTTATTTAGACTGCTGCTTATCTCTGTAACTAGGCAACTACACTATTTGTATTTATTTAGACTGCTGCTTATCTCTGTAACTAGGCAACTACACTATTTGTATTTATTTAGACTGCTGCTTATCTTTGTAACTAGGCAACTACACTATTTGTATTTATTTAGACTGCTGCTTATCTCTGTAACTAGGCAACTACACTATTTGTATTTATTTAGACTACTGCTTATCTCTGTAACTAGGCAACTACACTATTTGTATATATTTAGACTGCTGCTTATCTCTGTAACTAGGCAACTACACTATTTGTATTTATTTAGACTGCTGCTTATCTCTGTAACTAGGCAACTACACTATTTGTATATATTTAGACTGCTGCTTATCTCTGTAACTAGGCAACTACACTATTTGTATTTATTTAGACTGCTGCTTATCTTTGTAACTAGGCAACAGCACTATTTGTATTTATTTAGACTGTTGCTTATCTCTGTAACTAGGCAACAGCACTATTTGTATTTATTTAGACTGCTGCTTATCTCTGTAACTAGGCAACAGCACTATTTGTATTTATTTAGACTGCTGCTTATCTCTGTAACTAGGCAACTACACTATTTGTATTTATTTAGACTGCTGCTTATCTCTGTAACTAGGCAACTACACTATTTGTATTTATTTAGACTGCTGCTTATCTCTGTAACTAGGCAACTACACTATTTGTATTTATTTAGACTGCTGCTTATCTCTGTAACTAGGCAACTACACTATTTGTATTTATTTAGACTGCTGCTTATCTCTGTAACTAGGCAACTACACTATTTGAATTTATTTAGACTGCTGCTTATCTCTGTAACTAGGCAACTACACTATTTGTATTTATTTAGACTGCTGCTTATCTCTGTAACTAGGCAACTACACTATTTGTATTTATTTAGACTGCTGCTTATCTCTGTAACTAGGCAACTACACTATTTGTATTTATTTAGACTGCTGCTTATCTCTGTAACTAGGCAACTACACTATTTGTATTTATTTAGACTGCTGCTTATCTCTGTAACTAGGCAACTACACTATTTGTATTTATTTAGACTGCTGCTTATCTCTGTAACTAGGCAACAGCACTATTTGTATTTATTTAGACTACTGTTTATCTCTGTAACTAGGCAACAGCACTATTTGTATTTATTTAGACTACTGCTTATCTCTGTAACTAGGCAACTACACTATTTGTATTTATTTAGACTGCTGCTTATCTCTGTAACTAGGCAACTACACTATTTGTATTTATTTAGACTGCTGCTTATCTCTGTAACTAGGCAACAGCACTATTTGTATTTATTTAGACTACTGTTTATCTCTGTAACTAGGCAACAGCACTATTTGTATTCATTTAGACTACTGTTTATCTCTGTAACTAGGCAACAGCACTATTTGAATTTATTTAGACTGCTGCTTATCTCTGTAACTAGGCAACAGCACTATTTGTATTTATTTAGACTGCTGCTTATCTCTGTAACTAGGCAACAGCACCATTTGTATTTATTTAGACTGCTGCTTATCTTTGTAACTA
Organism: Desmophyllum pertusum; assembly: GCA_029204205.1. NCBI lineage: Eukaryota > Metazoa > Cnidaria > Anthozoa > Scleractinia > Caryophylliidae > Desmophyllum > Desmophyllum pertusum. The sequence continues at coordinate 518,288 of MU826382.1, read as the reverse complement.
GGCAACCGCACGTTGCACAGAAGAAAACAACGGTAATTACCTCGACGTAATTGTCCGTTTATTAATTACCATATTAGGTCTTTTTCACTTTGTAACTAAGCCACTGCAAAACATGTTGTTGCTGTCGCACAGAAGAAAACGACGGTAATTACGTCATTGTAGCTGTTCGTTAATTAATTTTCCGCTACAAATATTGAAGTTGCCTTAGTTACGAGGACAACAATTATTGGCTGTCGCACAGAAAAAAACAACGGTAATTACCTCGACGTAATTGTCCGTTTAGTAATTACCATATTTGGTCTTATTCACTTTGTAACTAGGCAACTGGAAAACATGTTGTGGCTGTCGAGCAGTAAATGACGTTAATTACGTCATTGTAAACTGTTCGTTAATTAATTTTCCGCTACAAATATTGAAGTTGCCTTAGTTACGAGGACAGCAATTATTGTAGCTAATTAATAAATACTCACATTGAACTGAGGTATTACCATAGTTTTCTTCAGTCTGATCTGATTCTGAATGGCCGGAAAAATAACCAAACACCACCAAACTGTTCAAAGCATCCTGTCGTGGGACATCCCGTCACACACACAAGAAATGCCAGGAAATATTAAACAGAAAGGTCATGAGCCTCTGAACATGCTTGAGTTATGCCAGAAGTTTCAGAAGGGAAAAGAGATCAAGGCTGATCGAGGAACGCGCGATAGTGTTTGCCTTTATACTTCCCGACACAAGAATCGTGGCAGGATGACAGAAAAAAATAACGAGTACCTGAATGGCAGTTTAATGAATTTACCTCCCTTAAACACGAAGAACATGAACAAGTCTCCACCAATCATGCAAGCCTCTCTCCACCTTTCAGCGTTCCCGGTGACAGAGGAGATAATCAGCCTTCAGAAATACATGGATGAAGTTCGCATTTCTTGCCAGAAAGAGATCGACGAAGCAAGAAAGCTATTTGAAGAGAAACAAAGGAACGCTGTGAAATCAGTTTTACTGAAAGACTGAAATGATTATTATTTCAATAGCGCCATCGAGAAACGTAGTTTTCGTCAATGTATAATACTGACTGCTTATTGCAATTGTTTGATAATGTTAATTTGCATTGAACCCCTTGGACGTACATCCAAAGTCATACCCCCACGACCCTGTGTAGTCGGGGAACAAGTGACGGAGTTTCCGAATTATTTGATCCAATCAAAAACTAGCGCAAGTACTCATGAGTACCCTCTGAAAGCAATCATGCTAGCAAATACGTCATGTTGCCTAGGAACTACGGGGAAAAACCGCGGGCTCAGTCCCGTCTCGCAGGCGGGATTTCACTATAGTTATAAACATAGAAAAATGTGAAAAAAAATTTCGAAAAAATGTGCCCCCATCTCTGCTCCCCCTACCCCCTCACGGGCTGTAGGATTGCGGAGCAGAGTCTCTGCAGAGTTCCCACCCATACCGGTCCTCCCGCATGGTGGCTCATAAACACTTGTTGTGTTCATTTACATATATATATGTCCCGTCTTAGAATTTCCCTCCCATGTGGGAGGCGTAAAGTACGCTACGCGTACTTTAGCCTCGTTTTGGCGTAAATCTTGTTTTCTCTTTAGAGCTTTGCAAAATTACAGAATTGACTCAGATTTCTTGAAATTATGCGATACTCGTGAAATGCATGTGGAAAGTTAGCACTATTTCCGAATTATTTTGGTTTATCACTTTAAAAGCCGCTTAAGGCGGGATTCTACCTGAATGCCATTTTTCCGCCACTTAACATGGGTTTAATGGAAATATCTCGTTCGCGTTTCAAGCAATCCAAAAACTCTCCACTCATCCCATGAATCTATGTTATGGGGTGTTTTGTAAATTTTTGGATGATTTTTGGGTATTTTGGGGAGGAAATAGTTTTTCTCAAAGGAGTTGTAAAATTTAGGGAAATAAGAAATATTGAAGATTTAATGTAGTTTTAAAATTTGAATTTGAAGTTAAAAATTAGTAGATTGACAATTGACGACAGTTGATAACCACGCAAGAGCACCCGCGTGGGTATCAACTGTCTGTTGGTGTTCCAAATTTTTTTTTCCCTTCTATCCCTTCTTTAAACCTCTTAAAATTTCATTGAAATTCAGGTAGAATCCCCCCTTAAATCGGCCATCTTGAATCCGCCATCTTGGATTTCACAGTCTCTCATGACGTCAGAAAAAGCATAAATCGTTATAAAATTATTCCAAAACAATAATGCATGTGATGCTAAAATTAATGTACTGATACTGCAGTGTTTTCTTAAAAAAAAATTATCATTGCAACAAAGAATTATATCAGAAAGTTTTTGCATCCCAGAAAACGGCTCGTAAATACTCTTTTCAAAATTGTAAAAAAAACCTCACCCCTCCCCCCTCTGTAAGTTCGAGGGTCAATGGAATAACTGACAAACGTTGTCCATCCAAACCAGATTGTAACTTATTAATATTTCAGTCGATGTCCAATTGTTTCGCCTTCCATTATTCATTGTTATTTTTTCCCCTTGAATTGTATTTTAATTTCAGTGTAATAAAAAAGCCAGAATATGATTGTGTGGAACACTCTGTGCATAAAAGTTGTAATGTTTAAAATAGAAAATATATATAGTAATTAACCACCCTAACATGTACCAAGAGAGGATGATCTAAGAGAACACATCCCCCATACATGGGCCTCTTCCAATGATAATTTTTAGCGCGTGGTCATACTGCGCGGCTATTTTAAGGAAGACACCTGATTGGTCAGTTCGGGATGACAAAACACACTGAGAAACGCGATCACATCCAGTTTAAATTTCGATTTACGATTTCAGTAGATGGACGTCAACACGACGGCGAGAAAAATCTTCGCAATGACATCTGATCCTCTGATCATTGGCCGCGCGACCATGGGGACGAGAACTAAAATAACTTTCACAGTGTGGCGCGAAGCTAAAAATAGATTGAAAAAAAAACTACCATGGGGCCGGGCATGGGGTTGTGTTCTCTTAGATCATCCTCTCTTGCATGTACTTGTTCTAGAATCAATTTATATTCAACAAAAACAAGCCTTTGTCAGAAAAGTGTTGCTTCTAATTATGGTCACTACGTAAATACATTCGAAGTAAACAAAAGAAGGTTTTGTCAGAGAAGTCTTAATAAGAAACTAATTATGAAATATGATTCATACTATATGTTTAAAGTGCGAGTTGGACCGAAATTATTAACGCTAACTTTTACGAGTTTTTCAAAGAAGGGTTGGTTAAGAGGTCGCAAAAATACCATTTTTTTTAGTACAAATTTTACGGATTGGAATTTGGGCTAGATCCATGTAGCTTGAATTTTAGCCGTCTCCTCTGTCTCGGGAGTAAGTGACAGAGGAGACGGCTATATAAAGAGATGGTAATTAATCGCCCTGAGATCGGCGTGATAAAAACAGATTGCAAGATCACACGTCAAGTGCTTTAGAAAAGTAAATTGTTTGACTATTGGTTCGCACTTGACACGAAGATACAACGGTTGGATTTAATAGCTTGTCATATGTTTGCTAAAAGAGACAATACATTTCCGTTTGATGTGAGGCAGCCGCATCAATGTTTGCGTAAAGGAAAAACAGACGAGTTTCAGAAGCGGAAATCACAGTAAAACTCTTCTGTTAGTATTAATTGACTTTTCAAGTGCCGCCGGAGAGAGAGAGAGAGAGTCATTTACATCAGCGAAATAACAAAAACAGAAAATTACCTGTATATATAACACTGAAACTGAAACATTTCGAAGACGCAATTCTGTGTTTCTATATGAAGCAGTGTTTCTTTGTAACGCTGTGGATCCTGTGGACTCTCAGTCATTTTGAGAGCAACGCCGATGACGTATTCACACCGTTTACGGCTTTTAACAAGGCTTTGATAGGGTTTGCATATAAGAAAATCAAACATGTTGACTGGTTTTCTTGCATCAATGCTTGCCACCAAGAACTCGCATGCATTTCGTACAATTTCTGGCGGACCGCGACTGCGGATGGAGGGACGACATGCGAGCTGAACAATTGCGGCTTCGAAAACGGGTGCTCCGCAGACGCCATGCTGATATGGGTTCCCGGATGTACGTTTCAGCAGCTAGCACCAACTAAGGTCTGTGGATAATTTTTTTGTTTTGTTTTTGTCTGTGAAATTGCATTTTTACTTACATCTACCTAAAATATAGGGAGGCGCGGTGGCCTAATGGTTAGCGCGTTGGACTCCGGATCGAGCGGTCCGGGTTCAAGCCCTGGCCTGGCTTGGGTCGTTGTGTTGTGTTCTTGGGCAAGATACGTAACGCTCACATTGCCTCTTTCCAAGGGTATTAAACCTGGCAAAAATGCTGGGGGTTACCTGCGATGGACTAGCATCCCATCCAGGGGAGTAGCGATACTCCTAGACGCGTCATGCTATGAAACTCATAGGCCACTTCGGCTTGCAGATAGATTGTATAACCTTTTCCAACCTAAAATATATCATTTTTATGTTACGACGTCATAGATGGGGATGCTAACCAAATGTAGCCTTACGAGCTTAATCCTTTTAGCCTGACGATAACCACCGTGACATTTATAAGAGAGTACTTCCCCCTCCCCCCCCCCCCCCCCCCCCCCCCCCGGGTTTCGTGCATGTCCATATGGCAAAATTTGGACTTTGGCTGACTGAAAGTGTGATAACAAGTCATTTATCCGTTTCAATCATTTTCAATTTTCACCAATTTATCTTTACTTAAATTTCTACCTTAGCAAAGTTATACCTTATTCTCACTAATTTTCGCGCGTAATTAATTTCGCGAAATCGACAGATCCGTATTTCGCGAGGCTTTATTTTCCCGATTTCAGGGTAAACATGGTAAAAAGGGCTCAAAGGCTTTAAAATTTTACGATAATATCGTCTTTATTTTCGCGTTTTTTGCTACATCGCGAAAATCGCGAACATTAATACTCGCGAAAATAAGTGAGAATAAGGTACTTTGAGATTTTCGCCGAGCCGGAAGGTAACTGTGTACTTGCAAATACAGAGCCATTCAGTAACAAGAAGTCGTTTAATTTTGTAATGTAAACATTTTATCTTCACATTTATCCAAATTACCATAACTGTCATAACTCCATTAATTACAATTGAGGGTTTTCATCTGATATCATCTAAACTGTCAATCCTACAAAGCTATTCTTTTCACATATTCTTGACATAAAGATTTAAGGCAAATTTAGTTGGCATCGATTCAATTCTTTGTTTCGGAAATTTGGAAATTTGTGATGTCCCGGCCTGTCACTAAAATTGATTTTTATGTAATATTTTCAATTTTTCAGTCGTGATAATAATTTAGAAGTGATATCTAAAGAGCTTTGAAGTGGAAGCTTATGATTGAGCAGTTTTCAATTGAGTGTCGAAATTGTGTGTCAGAATTGCTTTGGTTATGCACTTATGCTTTACTACGACACTGTGATTGGTTTAAAAATCTCGCGCCACCGACTCAACCAATCAGATGCAAAACCAATCGCGACTTGTTCGCACGCGTTTTCCCTCCCCTGGCGCCGGTTACGGTAATATTTGCTTCGAGTTCTGATAGGTTAGTTTTGTTGTTTACATTCGTTGTGATTGGCCATTGTAATTGCTTGGTTTCAGGTTACTAAATTGAAAACCACATTGAAGATAGAATTACTTCGAGTACAATTTTGCAAGAAGTAGCCGCCATATATTGGTGCTCCAAAGCAGGACACCAACCGATTCCGGATCCTATCGTAAAATAACGCGCCGCGTAATATTACGCGCTGAGTTAATTATACGCATCCAAAATATAGATTTATTCTGGTTTTATTCAGTAGTAAACTTCGGAACATTACGGTACTGTAGTTTTCTCAAAATTATTTGCTCTGATAACTCGGTTATGAAAAACGCTATAAACTGTAACTTGTACAAAACGCTTCTTTATTCCTGTTCTATTTAACAATTAGATTATGAGCTCAAGATTTCTATGTCTATGATGTCTATGATGTGATAGTTGATGAGGCCGTAGGCCGAATCAACTATCACATCATAGAAATTGAGAGCGAATAATCTATTTTTTTTTAGTAAAAATCATAACAATTGTCTAGTATTAACTCTAAATCATCCACCGAAACTTCGTAGAAACGAAAAGAAACCGTAATTTTGTGACGACCTCCAGCCACTGCACACTAATGGCTGATAGTGTACGAGTAGCTCAGCCAATCAGATTGTCTCATTTGCATTAGTATACTAGTAGATTTTTACTAATATATAATAATATTTTACATACCACTAGCTCATCTAGCTGTAACATGGGAAGTCTTTAGATAACATTGTTTATAATAATATTATGCTCGCCAGAGAGGTAAATGATCATTTTCTCGTAAATGAGCGTGGTGACCTATCATGATTTTTTTCACATATTTTAAGTCTAGTAATCATCTTCTTTAATTTCTATACAAGGAGTATAGACCAATTCCTAGTGCAGAAAAATTAATAACCACTGGAAACGTGAAAAAAATACGTGTTTTTGGTTGATTTTGTAAGGAATTAGGAGCTGTAGGAGGTACTTTTTAGTCGTTTATATCTCTTTCGCGGGGCTGGTGACCTACTCTTTTTATTCTATATTTTGAAACATTGCATCGCATTGTTCAACTAGGGAAAGTTTCAGAAACTTTCTAGTGCAACTTTTATTTCGATGTAATAACCTTAAATGTTGTCGCGTTTAATCGTAGGATCAAAAGTCAAGATGCGACTATAAAGGACTACATTTTGAAAATAACGAAACAGGTAAGGTGTTTTTAACGCCTTTCTTCTCCAGCTAGAATATAATTCATCGCTCCTTCGCACTTCAGTCCCATCCACCAACTTACCACAAAATTCAGAACAAAAACCGCCTCGTACGTGACCATTTTCGAATCATCCTTAATCTCGTACCCAGATCTTTGAACGCATACTGTAACATCCCGGTTAAATCCCCTTCGCTTACAACAACAAAAAATATTCCTGTTATAAGAACCCCCTCCCCCCCCCCCCCCCCCCCCCAATTCCCTTCTCGCGGTATACGCTTCACCATCTTGTTCCTTATAAGGCTTACTAACATCAGAGACCATTTTTCAGCTTCAAATAGAAAATAAGGGAATAACAATATAGTTATTGCTTGTCGCTTTATGCTGCCGAAACCAGATTTAAGCGCCGTCGTCCTGGTAACTGAGCGACATTGGCCAGATACCTTCTAAAAAGGAGCTACGTCACGGATGGCGCATCTTGAAAAAAATGGCCAATTTTTGTAAGTTCGCCGTTCGTAATCCGTCATAATCTTCTCCATCCTCAACCATCCTTGTTCCTGTTTGGTTTATTATCTCCTCTTCGGTGTTTTTCTACCTTCGTACATTATTATTTTGAGGCTTTCTTAATTCAATTGTAGCTAATTTTGCATTTCGCAAAAATGACTTAAACTATCGAGCCATAGCTCTTTAAAGACAGACATTACTTAGGGATCTCATCACGTTATTTGTTCCTATTTACAGAAATGGTAAATGCAAGTTTTAGCTGCATGCGTGAAATGTCAATTTACGTAGATGGCAAGAAAATGATGGACAACGTTTCCTGTACTCAATCTCGTCCGCAGGCGGTCAACTTTGCTATTCCCCGAAACACTCAAGTTGTCGCCATAAAAGCAGAAAATACCGCTAAAGAAAGGCCTTCTATCATTGGTTCATTTAATGACGGGGTCGTTACAGACGCGAACTGGAAATGCACCTCAAATAAATACGGTAAATGGGAGAATTCTGATTTTAATGACGCGCCTTGGAGTGACGCCGTAGAAATTTCGGGAAATATCGGTGACGATGGAACTGGCACAGATCTAATCATTGGAACTTTGCCTCAGGCTAAATGGATCCGAACCGCTGGAGTTAAAAACCGCACGATGATGTATTGTAGACTTCGTCGTGATAGGTCTCGTCCATAGCCAAAGACTTGGAATACAGTCGAGCGGACAGCTCTACATACAATCGCCGCTTGACAGAACCACGTAATACAAACTATGTACACCTCGTAAGCTAGCCTGTTCCAGGCGTTCGGATAGTGGGGGAGCGACGCGAAAAGACGCGCGAAGCGCGAAGAATGACGAGGAAAAAAAGGCGAGGGGTTGGGGAGAGGGCACTTCGCGCGTCTTTTCACGTCGCTCCCCCACTACCCGAACGCCTGGAACAGGCTTCTCGTAAGCGGACAGCTCAACTTACCGCCACCTTGACAAAACCATGTTTGAACTCTACCTCATACAAACTATTTTTACACATTTCCGTAAGCGGCTAGCTCTAGTTGCGGACACTTTTTCTAATTCCCGAGCGTGTCCGTTTACGGGAGCTTCGACTATATACAGCTGTTTCGAGAAAGGTTGTCGGAAAAAAGCGCACGCGACAATCCCGAAAGGTATTTCGAGATTGTCGCGTGCGCTTTTTTCCGACAACCTTTCTCGAAACAGCTGTATATATGGCGGAAAATTAATGCAGTGTAAATGAAAAAAATCTCTTTTCTATATATCGATAGAATGGATATCGTTTCAGAACTAAGAAAACTATAATTAAAAGTGTGTAAAGAGTTCGTACCAAGTGTTGTGTAAAAGCCACAATTTTGTTCATTTGTGCAATAATAAACATTCGGTCCGTGTCATCATTTCTTAACTTTATATTCATCCAAAATTTCCTGTGTATTTGCGTTAGATTATCAATTTATTATAAGGCTAAAAAACACTTGGTAATATTTCAAAATTGTCCAACATATGTGATTACCAAGAGAGGATGATCTAAGAGGAGCATTTTTAAATCTATTTTTAACTTTCAGTCCATATAGCTGAGCTATCAGTAAGAGCGCTAACTGATTGGTCAGTTCGAGTAACGTGATGTCGGAGCCTTGATCAGAAGGAAATAAAAATAACTTTCACAGCATGGCGCGAAACTATTAATAGATTTCAAAAAAATTTATCATGGGGAACGAGGAATCCTTCTCTTTGATCAACCTCTCTTGCTATAGACCGTATTCATAAATGGCGGCCGATTGATTATTCTTTTATATTCATGCTAATCAGCCTACCTAACCTCGTTAGCATGTGCAAAATTCAAAATAATTTTTACTCTAAAATGAGGCTAGGTAGGCTGATTAGCATGAATATAAAAGAATAATTAATTGGCCGCCATTTATGAATACGGTCTATGACTTGCTAGCCTGCGAGCAGGCTCTCATAAGCGCGATGAGCGCGGAGCGCGATCGTGATCCTTAGTATTGCGCAGGGCGCTGGAATGGATGGGCGGTGAAACGCGCACTGCGCTCTTGTGCGATGTTTGATGCGGAGCGAGACTGGGCCGAGCGCGCTCGAGAGCGCTTGAGTTCAAAACATGTCGGCAAATGAAGTTCAATAGCTGATGCAGAAAAGGGATTGCTACAAGAGAACGGTACGGGATTTCCACTTAGTTTTTGTACAATGAACATGTCAACATGTTGGTAAAGCTGTAAGCAATAAAGAATGGGTTCAATATGTAAAATCAACAACGATTTTATTTAAAATAAGTCGAGCTGCTTCGAAACGCGTTGCTCTTTTAGTGTGGGCGCGAAAAGACAGACGTTAATTGCCTGCGATCTAAACCAAACAAAACGGTAATTTTCGGCATATGCATAGAGCAACCTTCGCTTTTTCATCGGTGTAAATTTCATTTTGAACTTTTTTGAACTTTTTGAGTTACACGCTATAGACGTCAGTACACTGTTGTTCTCTCATAATAATTATAAGGTGACATTGGTCATTTGACGTTGTTGTTTTTGCAGAGAACGGCTAAGAAATGTACCAATATGTAAAACGCAAATGCAGAGCCATTGTACGAGAACGTCACAAAACAATTGTTTTAATTAACAGTACAATGGCTCTGCATTTGCGTTTTACATATTGGTACATTTCTTTGCCGTCCGGTCTGCAAAACAACAACGTCAAATGACCAAATTCACCTTATATTATGGAGAGAACAACAGTGTACTGACGTCTATAGCGTGTAACTAAAAAAGTTCAAAAAAGTTCAAAATGAAATTTACACCGATGAAAAAGCGAAGGTTGCTCTATGCATATGCCGAAAATTACCGTTTTGTTTGGTTTAGATCGCAGGCAATTAACGTCTGTCTTTTCGCGCCCACACTAAAAGAGCAACGCGTTTCGAAGCAGCTCGACTTATTTTAAATAAAATCGTTGTTGATTTTACATATTGAACCCATTCTTTATTGCTTACAGCTTTACCAACATGTTGACATGTTCATTGTACAAAAACTAAGTGGAAATCCCGTACCGTTCTCTTGTAGCAATCCCTTTTCTGCATCAGCTATTGAACTTCATTTGCCGACATGTTTTGAACTCAAGCGCTCTCGAGCGCGCTCGGCCCAGTCTCGCTCCGCATCAAACATCGCACAAGAGCGCAGTGCGCGTTTCACCGCCCATCCATTCCAGCGCCCTGGTATTGCGTGACATTCGAGCGCGTAGCGCGAGGGCGTGGGACGAGAACGCCCACATGCAAATACTTCTCGCCAAAGTACCCGAATGCTTTGCGATCGTAGCACCACCACCACCTTTTTGCATCGCGTCCCTTCGGGAGTCTCGATTTGGCTGTAAAACTCGATCGTTCGAAAGCGTAATTACTAAAAGGCGGAGTCTAATTTAGTTTGGAAGCGAGTTCATTTATATACTCGATTTAGGATTATACTCTTCTTTGCAAGTAAGCTTAAGAGGGACTTTTTTCCGTGACCGAGTGAAGAGTGGCACATGATGAAAAAAATCACTACCTTCATATTTTGTCCAGAGATACCCTATGGTGAGTCAATAAACGTGGTGCAATTTTTTTGTTCAAATCTTTTTTTATTTTCTAGAAAATTCGCAAAAACTGTAACGGCCGTCTACGGCCATAAAATGGCCGAAATTAGTGCTACGAGTATGAGCACAATAACTATGTTCCTTAACAGCGCAAAAGGAAGCAAGCCTTTTTTCAATTTGTACATTTGTTTAGGAGGCATTAACAAATGATTTGAGTCTAATAACAGAATTATTCACTTAATTTTGAATTCCCGGCACGGGTTTGAAAATCGCCAATATTTCATTGTTTAAAAATCTCAGTTTGGAGCAGTTTTTCAAGAAACATTTTTCCTATGCGGTATAACTCAGATTCACTTGAAATTAAGATTTTTGATTAGTGGAAATGTTCTTCTTTCCACGAATATAAAAATTAGCCTGGGGCTTTTAACTACTGCAAAGAAAAATCCCGTTAAATTTCGAGGAAATCACAACACCAACTTGTCAACAACCACAAATAATCGAATTACGCTTTCTGTTATCAAAGCCAAAATTCAACCGAAATCCTATCGCTTAGCCCTCTACTGCATCAGAAACTCAATATAGTAAGCTTACCTCGTAAAGCCAGTGTTTGAAGGTTGGTTTTTACCCGTACTTTCGTTTCAAATCGCCATCATGGACAGTGTTTACCAAATCACACAATTAGCATTAAACTGTTGCCGAAGGCTCTTCCATGAAACATCGCATTTCTTGGCAGTTCCAGCCATATATCAGCTTCCATACAGCTATTTATACAAGAGTCTTCTTTTTACAATCAAAAACCGTGCGTTTTGATCGTTTAAGTGGCAGAAGATCAAAGCTTTAGAACTCGAAACTTTGATCATTTGTGTGTCACGCAATGACATGTTGCATTTGCCCGTTACAAAAAGGGCTCGGTTACCAAGTATCGCCACTCTTCGCGTTTCGCATGTCTTTTCGCGACTCTCCTCCACTATCCGAACGCCTGGAACTGGCTATATGGTCCTATATATGTTGCGGATTAGCGAATATTTGGTTATTGTTGGAAAAAACGTTTTTAAAATCTAGAATGCTAAAAAAATATAGGAAGTTAATTATTGCGACCCCCGACAAATGTGTGCAACAGGAATCATGGAAGCTCAAGAAGTAATGTTGGAGTTTTCGCCAAAAAAAAAAGCCTGTTGTACCGTTGTTCTGTACCGCCTAAACAGCTTGTAGGATATAAGGGGGCACCTGATTGACGTTTGCGGACATGATAATTATTTTGAGGATTTTTGTCTGTTTGAAACGGAAGGAAGGAAGGTAGAAACTATACAGGATCTTTGACTGAAGGTTCAGCAGGCGCCAAGCAAATCTTTTGAGTACCTTTACGGATATATGCTTTTGTTTCTAATAAGAGTATAATTCATTTACTCAGATCAATTTGGTAAAATCAGAAATTAAATTAGTTTAAGGTGGGCAACCTCGTTCCCAGGGAAGGGAAAAGTCCCTGGGAACGAGGTTGTAAGGTGGGGTTCCTAACAATATTGACCGTCGAGCCATTCAAAGTTTGCTAAGCAAATATTAAAGAACGAAGGTTTGTTTGGTCGGAATTTTGTTCAGAGGCAAGAAGTGCATAAATAATCACAAAGTAGAAAAGTACCTAGAGTACTGAAAATGGACATCAATATAATTGCTCTTTTCAGAGATTAGCTGGGGGACACTGCTCCCAAGATAAGCGAAGTCGGGTTGAAGAACAAGGTGCTGTGATACTCCCTCTGGGTTTATGTGTAAAACACATCTCGGCACACAAACAGTCTGCAGGCGTAAATGATGTGTGGAGTCCGAAGTCGATTTAATTTTAGCACGAGCATCAATATTTTTGATTACACCTCCTGATATTTCGGACATGACTATCTACCCAGCTCATCATTCCCCTTTGGGCATTGGATGGAGGAGGGCTTGCAACAGTGTCGTGTTCCAGCAGAATTATCGAGACCTGCCAAGGAAGGGAAATCGCAAAGGGCCGACCGTGGCATCGACAAAGCGCTTTCGAGGACAATCCTTCCGTTCGACGCACGGGCATATTTGTCCCTGTTGGCTCTGTGTAATTTTGCTAATTTATGATAGGGGAAGCTTACGAAAAATTTAAATCAGGGTTGTATCTTAATGTCCCTCTGGGTTTATGTGTAAAACACATCTCGG